>OZ024905.1:72537371-72559871 GCA_964017125.1 Flabesymbios commensalis | reverse complement strand
AGCGATCTCATCAAACGAAAATAAATTGGCAAAGTCGGCGAATGTTCGGCGACAAGATTTGTAGACAATGGCGACATATTTGCCATCAACTGTTTGTTGATTGAATAAATTTATTTGTCTGCTTGCAAGATCAGATAAGAGCAGTTGATGACTATTTAGGGGGATCTCACCGGCGACTATTTGGCGACTTTGGCGAATGCCAAATTTGAGAAATTCTCCAACTCTTTTCAAGGCATTGCCCAAGTCTCCACCAAACGTTCTCCTCCTTCATCAAACGTTCTCCGTGTTCAACGGACGTCCTCTGAACGTTCTCTCTGAATTTTGTTAAACTTTAAAATTTCCGCCACTATTTGTGGACCCTGAGATCTTACGTGGTCGCAAAAAACCTGAAACTGGCAAAAACATTTGCGAATATTCAGCGAACAATTTGAAGACTTTTTCTGGAACGTTTGGTGACTTTTTCGCTGGATGTTCGCTGAATATTCACGTATTAATCGCCACATGCATCATTTGCTCACAAAACAGTCCCTAATTAGTCGACATATGTTTGTAAAACGATTGCAAAACAATCACCTTTTCATCGCTAAATGATCGCCGATTCTGTTCATTTTTGTCCCCAAATTGCCGGTAATTACTCGTCAACTGGTCGCATCTTGCAACTACGGCATTTGTTCAATCAGCGAACAGCTGATGACAAATTTTGTAAGATTTAAATACTTGCCTTAATTGCGTTGCAGAACTCTTGCATGCATGTCAAGCGTACAGGATCGAGTAGCTTCATCACATGATTTATAAATGCTACGTTTAGCCATGCAATAAGAAATATGAATACAAGTTAAATTAAAATCCGACAATATTATTTATGGGAACCGGCAAAAGCATAGCTTAAACACCAAGAACAAGCCGATAGAATCGTTTAGCATCTCATGTTGTCATGAATTTCAATTAACATATATATTTATTTTTGACAGGCGTTCGTGTTTCTGAGGATAAATGGCCCATTTGATTGGTCTCCATCATCACCGCTGCTTCGCTTTAAATAAAGGTGGGACTGATATTCAAATTATACTGTATTATAATTAAAATTGATTAGTTTTTAAACCAACTATACCTAGTGATTTTTATTTAACGTTTCCTTAATAAGGTTGAATAGGGGAAGAATAAAGTCAATATTTGGTTTAACAAATGATAAGCTTTAACTCTCGCAAATTTGCCTATGCACTATGCTCTTTACGTTATATGGTTTAATAAATAATTATGTTATTTGACTGATTGTTTCTATTATGACAATTACCCCTATTTTTTGTTTCGTCTCATTATAATCAGCCCCATTCTTTATCTATATAATGTAATCCGCCATGCGGGAAAGTAAATCCCAGCGTATTTGTTAGGTACATTATTATTTATGACGTCATTAATTAGTGGCGGGTCACATAATATTGAAATTCAAATAAAAGTACTACCTTTTTTCAGAAAATTGGGTTTTTTATTTCATTCGTTATCCAGCAAATTTAACCCATTAAAGCACAAATTTTTAAGATACTGCCACCTAAAAAAATTCAACATCGATTTGTACAATTATGGCACTAAATGTCAAATCTGATAAAAAAAATAGTCCACGATACTAGAGAGTTGACCTCTTACACTGGCAACTTTTGTTGCCACTGGGCTTTAAGGGGGTTGAATAAATCACAAACCACCACCACCACCACCAGTAGCCCTAACTATCAGTAACACAGGAGCCTCTGTATGTATTATCTTAACGTGGTGAATAACAGAACTTCAAATTAAGTAGATCATAATTGCACTGCTTAATAATCATATCAAAACGCCTATAAATTCGAATATGATGTCAATAATTATACTGGAAATATCCAGCTTGAAGTGGGGAAAAATCTACCAGGTACCATACTAGAATGCGATGGTATATTATACTGAAATGTGTCAGTAGCATGCCATCTGATATTGTCTGGGTGCAATGTCACATACGGTGCGTCGGTCCCCGGTGCGTCCGCAGTGACTATAATAACGCTTCTCGTTTTTTGGCCAAAGACTCGTTTGATGAAATTGGATGGCATTTTACTCTGCAGATGCACTTGCACACTGTAGGAGCCGGCCCATTTTGGAAGCTTTACCAAAGCGTACAAGCAATTCCTGGTCTGTGGCCCGAGGGTATCATTTAGGGTATCATTGTTTCATCAATGCTGCTATTCTCAGAGATGTCAGCCTGTTTGAAGGCTCCATTCAAATCCCCGAAAAGAGGACGAACCTCACAGTATCGACCCATCGACAGACAAATTTGTATCATCAACGAAATGGAGATCTCTCATTATCTCGTCAAATTTATTGCATCTCATAAAATTAGAGACCAACGTGTAATGCTCGTTAGTTGAATCTGCCCGGCAGAACCGACGCTATGGCAGGCGACAGAAGTATTATACCTAATATGTATAGACTCCTGACATGTGCATGTTCAGGGTGCGCAGGAGTACAGATTTCTCTGCTTATCAAAATGGTATCCACCAAAGTAGGTGGAAACATTGAGAAAAATAACTCGGCACGACTTCTGATTGTCGCTCGCAGAATATCCTGAGCAGTTGGACTAAATAGCCGTCTCTCTGGGATGACAAATATGGCTTTAGTATTCTTGCTCCACTCTGATTTTATTAAAACGTTTTTCATCTTTTTTGTGCCATGAGCGGTTTTCTCGCGCTCGTGTTATTTCCTCTTCATCGGTAGTTTCATACCCTGACCACAATGAGCTTGTTTGGGACGGTGATAGGGCTATTTTTGCATGTTCCCTCATTTTCGTGACAGGACGTACATCGTTGTCAGTTTCCCCATTGCAGTCAATTATCTCACCGGAGGAATGTCTGACGTTTTTCAGCAGTTTCTGCATTTGACCCCCTGATACATGACATTTTGAATTCAATAAACACCGTGGTAGCCTATTTGGTCGTCTGTTACACTGTCAGAACTGGTCAAGTCACTACAAGGCATGTCCCATGCTGTATCTGAAAAAATCGAATGTTTTCTGTTGAAATTATATTACAGTGTGCAAGTTCCCAGTGGCAACATTTGTTGCCAATCTACATATTTTCCTGACGTAGCTATAATTACAAATGATTGTCCAACTGGGATATTATAATTCAACATTATACAGTCGTTAATGGAGCCATTATTTGATACTATACTACAATATGATATATGTATAAGCCCAATGGCAACTTTTGTGGCCAGTCGCATTATTTACCTTCTTATGGACACCAGCTTAGTTATATGTAGAATTATTAAATATCATAAACATGCAGACTATTGTTAGGTTACCCACACACAGTTTTCATTCTAGTATGTAAAGTAAAATTTTACTTACGTCTCATTTCCAAGGCGCTTCTGTGGCATGTTGCAAAGTTGACTTTCTTCACTAAACGCGATGATACAAGTATTCTTTCTGTGAAACTGCCGCAGAATCAGTAAACCAAGTTGAACGATCCAGGTCTTGTGCATATGTGTACACCATTATATGTAGTTAAAATAGTTTAGTAACCATGGCGTCATCAATTTGATCAGTGGCAAATTTTGTTGCCAGTGGGCCTTAATGGGTTAATAATACCATAATATTATTATGTATTAATATGTATGATACTGATCTGACGTCTGATGTCTAATGTCGATTTCTGCACCGACAGACTTATAACGACCGTAGACCCATACCAAATGGTAATCAAATGAAGCGGAAAGAGCCAACCAATACATTTTATCTCTTGCTTTTTATAAACATATTTTTACGCTTTAACCATTACAGCGCGGGAACCGTCTTTTTACGTCCACAGACGTCAGAATCTGACGCGTAAAGACGCTAAAAGAATTAAAACTTTTATAATGGATATAGACCCATAACATAGGTATTCAAATGAATCGAGAGGAGACAATATGATGACTCCAAATTGAATAAAACCCTTTGGTCTCCATGGTTTATATAAACATATTTCAGCGCTTGAAGGGTTAGTGATATTAGCTTAACCCTTTCAATCCTAAATTTACCATAGTCATCTTCATCCACTACAAGCCGCGAATTGCTGCCGCAATTCTCGACTTGTAGTGGATGAAGATGACTTGAACTGGGTGAAAAATTAAGAAAAATTGCCATGTATTGGTCAACAGTTTCATGGCAATTTTCCTTCTAAAACTCTTAGTAACAGGGAAATCAATGGTGTTTTCAGGGATGTAAAATGATGCTTTAATGCATCGTGAGGGCTTAAAGGGTTAAACACACTGTATTTCAGCTATGGTTGGCATTATGTTTGTTTTGATCAGCAGAAGAATGCGTGTTATCTTTTATATACGCTCTTAAGTCCATATATTGTTTTCTTTAGCACTTCCACGATAAAGATATGTATCACAGAGATATTTTTCGGTCACACATAGATGGTCAGAGTTTAATATAAAAATGATGCACAATGTGGAACGTGGAATACAAAGTGAACAGTATAACAGTACTCGTAGTTTTTTTTACCTATAATACTTTTGCTGATAGAATCTCAACTCAAATTAGTCTGGTGGCACATAGAGTCGATTTTCGTTTTAAAGAATATAGCAAAATAACACAATTTTTTTTAGTGTTTGAAATTAGAGAATTGATGAATATTCATAAAAAAATATTGACTACGTTACTTTCGGCTTTCTTCCTGTCAGAATACTTTTAACGATCTTTATTTCCCATCTAATTCTCCTAAAGTATATTAAGATGATTGATAGTGAAAAATGGTGATTCCCCCTTTTTTAATGGGGACATTAAAACAAAATCGCGCAAACCGGTACTAGCAAGAAATAGATTTCTGGAAAGGTACTATTTTTTGAGATGTAATCAAATATCAAACCTTTACCACCCGATCGGTTGGCTAAAAGTGACGCACCCTCCCCCCCCCCCCCCCCTAGTATAAAACAGACCCCCAAAAGGTACACAATATCGGCGTCTTTAAATACAAATCTGCCTTTGACCCGACCCCTGTCTACAGGATAGGTAGTGTTAATGACCATTGGACACGCTGGAATCGTCCTGGTATTTTCCCGCTTATACATTATTCAATGGACACCCCTTCCCTTTCCAAACACTTGCATGGCATACCAGCCTGCAATCAGTGCTGAACGCACTCAGTGGATCTATCTCCTCCATCCACCCGCTTAACCCTTTAACCGCCAAATTATTCAATCTGAATTTTCACCCACTTGAAGTTGTGTCTCGCTGACGCGATCCACAACTTACAAGTGAGTGAAAATTATTCAGATTTGACGAAATCGAGGTCAACTGTTTTCAAATATGGCTGATTGTTGTCATATTTTTTTTTTAAGATGTTTAAAAGATGGTACTTAAAGTGCTAATAAAAAATGAAAACCCGAATATATGCAACACCGGCAGTTAAAGGGTTGAACAACCCCTTCTGAATCCCGAAATCTATTGAAACAGGCCATCTCTGCCCCATCAAGTGTTATATGATCACAGCAATTTCACGACAAACACAACACAATGACCTGATGTCGATTTGATGTTGGCTAGCATCGCAGACGGTGGCCCAACGCTAACCTGAAATTGGTTCAATGCGTGGTGCTTGTTGGCACCAAGTTGGACATGTGCCACTTGGCCTTCTCCAGCCGGACCAGGGTCAGCAAACATGGGACGTTGGCCCAGATTTCGTTCACTGTTGGCTCACCGTCTTTGCCGTTGGCCCAACAATAAACTAACGTTAAGCCAACGTCACATGTTTACTGCGTGGTCACCACACGCACGGCCACGGCTGACCTGATGCTCTCTTTACGAACAAAAATAGCGACTCAGATTTGAAAGCATTATGGCTTCAGTTGACCATTGTTTATACAAGCACCTAATTAGCGGATCACCTGTTGAATCACCGATTGGCTAATTGGTCGATATGTTTCTTGGTCAATTTTTACCCAACGACAGAACCACTGATCGTAGTTTTGGTATCGATTGATCACTTGGCAGTACTAGTGACTGGTATTTTTTGCACGATTCATATAGTAATTGATTATTGATTGATTGGTTGGTTGGTTGACTGTCTAGCTGCATTTTAGACTGGCTGTTTTTTTTGTTTGGCTGGCTAGCTGGTATAATAGGCCTTCTGGCAGGCTGGTCGGTTTTCTGGTGAATTACTTGTTGACCGGTTAGCTGGTTGGTTGATAAATTAGTTGGTTGTTTGTTTGGTACAATCTGGTGCTCATGTGGCCAACTCCTTCTGAAGCGATACGACAATATTTTGATATGTTCGCTAGATAGAGGGATTGTTAATATTTTATGCTTACCACTTACCTTACCTGTTGTTCTTATAACATCGTCATATTGGCGTGAACTGGAGCAGTGAAACGAAGGTAAATTATTGTGACCATGTATCTTCTTAACAGTCGAGGCTTGCTTAGCCACCTAACACTGAACATATCGGTTTCTCATTTCTTAGCCAGGATCTCTTTCGCTGTGCCACATGGTGGTCAAACACGTTAGGCCAACGATCCGTGTTAACTCATCCGTTTTCTCCAATTAAACATTACTTAATAAATTAGCCGTATTGAACAGCTTCACATTGTCTCCTGATCTTAGTTTTGTTGTGCAGGTCACGTCACTCACTTAGTTTCTACATGTATGTGACTCACATTGGATAAATTAATCGTGACGCACAACAAAAATACATTGAGCCACCCTATGAGCTATGATATGAAACAATGCAAAATAATAAAAATCAGAGGACCTAAAATAGATCTCTGTGGTAAATGACATTTTAATAAGAAAAATAAAATTTATTCAAATACATTATACATATTTGTTTCTGTTATAAACATATTTTTTTAGAATCATGTGCCATACACTTAATGGCATACTCATACAATTTATCCAGAAGTATGTCATGATTTACAGTAGGAAACCTTATCAAGATGAAAAAAACACCAAATACAATTTCACCATAATCCCAAGCTGTCAAAAGCTTATCAATTAAAAAGATCAAAACAATACCAATACCGAGTAAAAAAACGAACTTCCATTTAAACAATAAACTATATCTATCGACGAAAAATACAAAATAATCCAACTTTCATGACAAATTCATAGACAAGAAAAAAGAATACAGATAATGGTCTATAATAAATACCCCACGCACAATTACCACTTTTAAAAATAATACTAATACTAATAAAAATAATCTTATAATAAAACGCGAAAATCTGGTCTAAGACCATTCGATGCGCTGTACATAATATAGTCTCACTCAAATGTCACTTGGTGTGTTTTGAGGCCAGTTTAAAAGTCATCGAATTTGATGTTTTTCGAATATAGTCTGGAAGATATATGTTCTACAATACGGGAGCAGCTCTGCTGAATATGCTTCCCCCAAATCGTGGCAGCCTGCTGTATGGTACAGTAAGCAAACATATATCTGCATATCCTGGATCTCAATGTACGCGCAGGACCAATTTTATGGCGTAATCAACTGCTGTATGTATAAGCTGTAGAGATGTTGTTGATGGCACACTACGTCAATAACATGATCTTATAATGTATATGTGACAATACTGGATATCAATGTAAGTTCTTAACCCTCTGAGCACTAAGCTATTCAATAATTTAAATGTTAAATCACCTAAAGTTTGCTAACTCCCATCACGAACATTGTTAATTTGTCTGTGTAGTCCGGTTCTTTCCCAGACGTTTTGGAAGTAGTCCACATCACGCCCTTATTAAAGAAGTCATCATTGTCTAAGAATGACATGATAAACTAGAGACCAGTTTCAAACCTAAAGTTCATTTCTAAAATAATTGAAAAAAATAATTTCCAATCGTATCTGGTCACATCTAGACAAAAACAACCTATCAAACCACAATCAATCAGCGTTATATAAACATCTTCATTCTACAGAAACAGCCTTGCTAAAATTGACAATGACATATGTTTGAAAAAGGACAGGGGAGAACCACAACATTGGTTTTGCTCGACCTGTCCGCAGCCTTTGACACCTTGGACCATAGCAGCATCAGTGGCTGGCTGTATGGTGTTTCTGGAACAGCTCTAAATTATGTCCGCTCCTACCTATTTGATCGAGTGCAGAGGGTTACACTTCTGGATAAACTTGGGGAACCGTTCAGGACGGATTACGGTGTCCTCCAGGGCTCTGTCCTGGGACCACTCTTATTCACTCTATATACAACGCCCCTATGTAGTGTGATTAGCAGGCATCATCTGTACGCTGATGACACACAGATTTATCCTGCAACTGCTTAGCAGTTACTGTTGTTTCCCGTTCTACGATGACGTAATGATACAATAAAGCATTTAATATTATCACAATCGATGAATCTCAGCTAGAAATGGAATTATATCGAGTCCCTATATAGTGGGTCTGTCGAACATCTAGCCTGAAAATCAGTATCTGTAACTGTGGAATACAATGTTAACTGAGACGTTCAAATCTTTTTTATGGAGTTCATAGAGATATGACATAATATGTCCCTATAATGTATTATCCTAGCATTGCCAGTCATATATTGATGCTGGAAAAACATCATTTTTACTATATAATGTTATACCTAGCAGCAAATGCAATTATCTAAATTTGTAAAGACGCGTCTTAAAATTATAATTTGTCCATTGACATTTTGATATAAGCCTACCACCATTATTATTGTCAAATCCTGATATTATAACCACAAACTCCTGCTATTATAATACCTTAGTTAGTCTTACATTATACGACATAAAGTATTATTCAGGGAAAGTTTAGCGATTTTTTAACAAAACCTAAAACAAATTCCTTACCAAAAAAATATTTTACCATTGCATAGTATAGGGTTTTAGCTAACTTCTGACAATTTGTTTACGTTCAACTGTCATAGAAGGTTTTTTTTACAGAGAAAAATGGCCGAAATCGGTAATGAAAAAAATTGAAACCAGACATATTTTGTCATGGCATTCTAATTTACCCTACATTTTATCAACGATGGGTAGACAGTTACGTTAAATGTAGTAATATTTATAAACGAAAATGATATCATCTAAAGAAAAACCAACATGGCCGCCAAAAAACAGCAAAGCACGATAGTGATTAGTGAATGTTCACGCTTGATTTTTGGTTTCAGAAGTGCACCATGCATATCATATGTTATCGATATTACGATTGTTAAATGTGAACAGGTCTGCTTTTTGAAATTAGGAACAATATTTTATTTTGTCTCTATTAGATGTATGTGTAATAAATATAGTGTATGTGTAGTGCATGTAAAAACGTAGATTGGAATAAATTAAGAGCTTTGTCAAGTGGTAAAATGCTGCAGACAGTCGAATGTACTATTAACATAGATGTTGATCTGGTCCGGGAATGTTGGCTCTAGTGCTACGATGATGTAAGCTGATCTAATGTACCCGTCGGAATTTACCACTTTGGTTTTACTCTGAAATGAGACGTCTAAAAAAGAAGCAAGCTTGGACAAAAGCTAAGAAAATTAATAAAGGTCATCATTGGAATAAATTTAGAAAAGTGAGACATTAATCATATAAATTATTGCAGTTCAAGCGCAACCAGTTCATTGCTGACTTGCCTGAAACACTAAAGGATGTTCAATACATAAAAACAACGCTGGTGAGTCATTAGCTTTTGTGGTGGCTGAGATAGCTTTTAAAGTGACTGCGATCACGTCTTCAGTGGCTATAATATCACTTTTGTAGAGACCGAGATCACTTTTTAAGAGGCTGATATCAGTTTGTTAGTGGCCAAGATCGCCTTTGCAGTATCTGAGATAATTATTAAGGAGGATGTGATCACTTCATCAATGATCAGTAAATTATCTGTGATATTGAACGAGCTATAACTCAATATACATTTTTCGGCAATGGCGGTACAAATTTGCATAAAAATGGCACGTGTGACATTTTTTCAGCTTGTTAACATAGCTAATCGTTTTCTACGAGTTTTTTGTAAGCTAGATACAGCAATTAGAAATATATTCCCGAGGGTGCGCGGGAACCATATTTTTCGACCAGCCTAATAAGCTTATCAAAGCCATATCCAAAGGTAATAAAAATAATTTCAAATAATAGCAAAAATAATGTGAAACATGACAAATTCGAAAAACACAAAATTGAAAGTGAAATTAACGGTAATTTGTGACAAAGATTACAGACAGGCTCAAAAAAATGTTCTATCAATGAAACATTTGCCGGCCATTTTTTTTTTGATTTTTTTTTTTTTAATTTAGAACAACTTCCAATCCTTTAATCAGCACATTTGTAAAAAAAATGATGATTACTTATCACTCCCTATGTTATTTATGTGAGATAGTCGGCCATTTTGGATTTTACTCTCCTAAAAATTCCTCCTATGAATATCCCGAGTAAACAAATTTTGCGTGGCTTGTCCAGACCTTATACAAGACCGTGGTACAAAAATATTTTGGTAAGGAATTTGTTTTAGTTTTTTTCTAGCTTTCCCTGACTATAAACACACATTGACAATAAGCTATCATGATGACGTCATAGCCTAATAGTATTATCTTGAAATGGCCTAAACGTTATGCAGAAACTTCCTATTATGTCACATCGCGTCATCAAATTATAATAATAATATATTTTGTTACATTAAACCTCAACATCCTGACGAGATAATGTCAAATTACAATTTTAAAATGCTATATTATAAAATTAGGCGGTAAAATACTGACAAGAAAGTCCTGCATTATCATTATATGATATGATAGATCAGGCAGTCAGTCCGGTTTGAAAAAAATGTTTCTCAAATTCAATATTGTGAGGAACTGCTGTGGCCCAGGAGTAGCATGCTCGGTCGAATTTCACATATTGTGTCTGGGGCGCAGTTATTCAACTGAAGGATATTTTTTTGAGCCATGACACCACTGTTTTCAATTCAACACCACATTAGGCCCGAATATATTTTGCTCTATTAGTTTGAACATTTGGAAGTTTTTTTTGTCACAACATCGTAGTGTTGAATTGATAATACACCATATCCTTATTTGTTTATATTCTGACATCAACAGTTTAGCTGATTATTAAATCACTGATTGGCTAATTGGTGGATACGTTCCTTTGGTAATACGACCCTCATAATTATGTATGCCAGAGGAATTGTCTGCACTTACCACGAGGCTTTCTGAAAGATTATGCCTGTTATTCGTTTAAACATGGTAAAGTGTTACTAGCATGAGCTAGTACTCTCGTGAGAAACGTGCATATAAAACTGATCACAATTTGATGCAAATTTCCGTATCGTTTGTAGATAGTTTTGGCTGTATGAATTCAGTTTTAATCAGCAGTCGACTAGCATGGATCGTGTGCCAACCAACAGTTTAATTACAGTCCAGAATGGCCAACTGTCCCGTGTTTTCAAATGGAACATTACTATGAGCAAGATATGTGCTTCCTCTTCTGGATTTTGTTGTTCAGGTCACGTCACTCACTTAGTCTTCCGTAAAATCCCCCATTACCACATTGATCGAAACATGCACGCGGCTACAGAGACACATCCCAGTGAACACAAAACATTTGTGTAACATTTGTACAATGTTTGACCAACGTCGAAGACGTTGGGCCGACGTTGTACAAATGTTATTACAAATGTTTTGTGCTTATTGGTTTTACAGTGTAGTCATTCTGTCTCTAAATCCACGGAAATCTAGAAAAATTGCTCACAAAGGTTTTATGATTTATTATGGTAGATATAGGTCCCAGCTAGCAATCCTGAAAAATCCCAAGCAAAACTCCTGTTCAAATTTGTTACATTGACGAATAGTCAATCCGCCAGAGGTACATAATGTGATGAAAAAATGGAGTGATGGTATGTCTTTGTTACAAGCAAACTAACTTCAGAAATGTGCTTAGTAATTGTCAAAGAACAATACCTGCGTGGCTGACATTGTTTTACATGTCTCCTTTTTTGCAGAATGGCGAAATTCAAGATGGCCGCAATATGCACAAGCTATTATGCTAAAAATCATATATCTTCACCAATAACCATATAAATTGTTAATGTAATATATAGATTCAAGGAATCTGAATATCACAAAAAGAGAAACATTTGAAACATTTTTTGCAACTTTAATTGTAAAAGACGATTTCAAACCAACAGTTGTGATGTATACATTATATTAGTTATGTACATTTGTAATGTCAGTTCAAAATACTTACATGGATAATATCTACAATTGCATTGTGTATATGCCATCTTATTATCAGATTTATTGTAACCCTTTGAGTCTCAAGTTTTAACTATGAAAACCCATGTACATTGCATTTAGTAGTTAATAATATTATATGGCGATGGATATTATTTTACCTCAGTGTTTGAGATTGTGTAATCTCATACACTCAAGATAAAAAATATCGTTGAACATTCTTTATACATTTATTTAAATGTTTTTACAAGATACATTTGTCCCAAATGCTTTATTGAATACTTCCATAAAGTCCATCCTTTGCTAGTTTTGATGTTTGGGAAATTATGTCAAGGCATAAATAGTATGATAACAAACAACACTTATTCAGATCTTTGCGGTAAGAGCCTTTGACCTTTGCCATTAGAGACATGTTTCACATGAAATATCAGTTTTTAAACTGTAAAATACTTGGATATTGTGTTGTAGCCACTGGCATAGATCATTAAGAGAGCGCAATCCCAGATTCAAACCGTCTCATTTAGCTCGATATTTTAACTTGTTGACTCATGAACTTGATATTAGCAGTCGACAAATGCTGATTATTCAATACAAATCTTGAACTGTAATAAAAAACACAGTATCAATTGATGACACTGAATTTGAAAAAAATATTCATCATAACTTTAAGCCACGATCATTTAGTGATCGCTCGCAATTGAGTTTTTTTTCTTTGACCTAAAATATACACTTACTAGACTCATGTGATCAATACTAATACTTGACAGACAAACCAAATACCAATATTGTAGGTGGTCACACCGCCACACAAGCTGCCCATTAAATACGAGAGGATATTATTATCTAGGCTAACAAGAATAATTTAAACAAGAATACATCATATACTCATATACTTAAAACAAATTAAAATCACTTAAAATATCATTATTTTTCTCTGAAAAATCGCAAAATCAACTTTAAATCAACCATTCGTTGCACTTAACGTAAAACTGATAGCTGCAAACGATTCCTGGTGTCCCAAGTGACGATACCTAACATTTGCAAAATGGAAAAAAACTTGAAAAATTCGATTTTCGTGTATAGTGTGTTGGAAAATAGTTTTAGGCAATTTCTCGAATTTGAACAAGAGTTTAGCTTGGGACTTTTCGGAAATGTTAGTCGGGACCTATATCTACCATAATACATCATAGAACCTTTGTTAGCAATTTGTCCAGATTATTTTCCCAGAATGACTACACTATATTCAAAGCAAAAAATGATAAAAATGAAATTTGCAAGCCATCGCTCAAGTGAACATAGAATGCCAAAATGTTCAGAGTGTACTATTCAATAAGATACTCAGCTGACGTAGTCTAGCTGGTGTACTAGTATTCATGTTATCATAGGTTGTGAAGCATAATTGATTATTATACTGTCTGTTCATTTTAAATATAAATTGCCATAAAGCAGGGTGGTTGTGACTCAGAGCCGGGGGATTCCGATGTCGAGTCCCATCACTGCTGAAAGTGTTTCCTCGCGATCGGTGCACGCATACGCCTATGCGGTCACCTTATAGTGTAGGGTCATATGTCAGTAAGTGTTGTTCCGTGGGAATTGCATGTTAATTCTTGACACCTATGTTCAATTTGAAGAAAAATTAATACTGAACAAAATAAAATAGGGTGTCATTTTTTTCATAAGCTATAAATGTCATTTCCAGGGTCTGAAAGGCCATGACCTTAAAAACACACGTATATTTTTTTAAACATTTATATTTCGAGGTAATAATTCGTGTAAAATATCAAATATTAACTGTCCATCTACATATAGTCATAACATCCAGGAAATAATAATTTACTAATCAACACCATAATAAAATATAGCAAAAAATATAAATAGATGACCAATACGCGAAACTAATATTTAAAGCAGTCAATAAAAACCCAGCAAAAACCAAAAAATTCACAAAATGTTCCATTCACAAATAACGATTAATACTATGGATGTTTTGAAAAAAAACTAAAATATGGCCGTAGGTTTACAAACCACATTGTAATACTATATATATCGGACAAGACGAACTGGTTAAGAATAATATTTTGTGGTGCAAAACCAAACAACTGTTACTGCTGTCTTATCGTGATAATAAATTTACTCAAAATAAATAAAATAATAAAGAGATAAAGCTAATACATTATCCTGACAATACAATGCCATATCATGACACAATAGTGTGTCACATTGTTTTTTTTTAAACTGAAAATATTATCCATGGACTTCATGAAGCACCATTATCATGTATAGTCTATTTCTAGGGTGTACTTTTCGAATTAAACTGACTGAACAGTCAGTTCTCCCAGTCAGTCCTCCCTACAGTCGCCAATGTATCATTTATATCAATGTACTAAATATCTTTTAATATCTGTCCACGGAATCTGCCATACCTTGCTGCAGGGGAGAAATTATTTCAACTTTCTTTTTTAATTAATGTTCATTCATTGTTTCGTTGAGATGTGCACAATTCTACTGTATATGCTTGATGTTTCAGATTAAAAGGATGAAGAATTTGTGGCAGCCGAATGACGACGTCGATTCATGAACAGTTGGGTTGCTGTTCATCCATAATTCACATGAACTGGAAGGTTCATGCTAAATAATTTACTGGATTATCTACAGCTGTCTATGCATGATATCAGATATATCACATACATGAAATATATTATTGTGGTGGTGTATGAAATAACTTACGTGATACTCTGAAATAACTATGCAATACTCGACAGCACTGTAAACTGGAATAATAACAAATGAGTGAGCATATGACATTTACGGTACAATTGGTTAGCGAGCTATTGTGAAACAAATGTTTAAAATCACATGGTTTACATGATGCACTGTGATTCATGAGGTGTTCATGGGGTCTCACAACTCATTGATAATAACTCAAATATGAATGATTACTCATAGGAAATGAGATGTGTTATACGCATTACTTTGTACTCAGTTCATGTTAATTACAATCCGAACCATTCATAATGTCTGAGAAAAAAGGGATCACAAGCCTTAGTAGTGAGGATATACCTATGAGAGACTATGGCTCACAAAGTCACACTAGTCTGGATGCCATACCTGAGACTAGTGCCACTCAAAATGACACTCACATGGAAAATGGTAGTCACCACATGTTCGCGAATCCATGGTGGAACACTCACATGCGAATAGCAGCAGTAGATGACGTCATCGTGGAAGAAAACCTCTCACAAGACGGTGACAATGAGGCAGCGGCCAATGGCAGCCATGCTTACAACAACAGTCAACATGCGGTGGCGAGGGAGGCCATTATGCGCACACGACCGGGCCGCTACCCTCTGCGCAAGCAGCGTGATGTGATGTCGTGGGCCAGCAGTCATGACTTCCACCCTGAAGACGACAGAAGTACCTTCTTTGCTAAGGTGCGTCACCACTCCCCACCCATTTGAGCACATATGGCGTGTAGATGCACCAACTATCACATTCGAGATAAATTACATGTAAATTCAAGACAAAATGGTTGATTCTAAACGAAGATGATCTGAGCATGCATGTGATGCACATGGAAATAAAACCTCTGGGACCCGTCCCACTAAGAATTTTAATATTAAGATTATTTTAACTTTCGCTCATTTGTAATGAAAAAGTTAAGATTTATCTTAACTTTTCGAATGAAAATGAGATACAAATTATGATAATCTGGGACCCATCCCACAAAAAATCTTACGATTTAGATTATCTTAACTTTCTCCCATTTTCATTAAAAAAATTATGATGCATGTTCTTTCATCTTGTGATGGGAATTACGGGAGCGATTCTCGTATCAAGCAGAGAAGAGCATATGAGGTTGTTAAGAAAAAGTAAGTTAAACTAGATCAGCCCAACAACTAGAACCTTAACATATCTAATTTCCCTCCATTTTATTTATTTTATTATTTTGATTATATACTAATTGTTTTATTAAAATACATAATAAATTATCAGATTCATTTATCAAATTCGAAGTTCTGTGAACCCTCCACTGTCTTCTTGTATGTAGGCCCTACCTGTTAATGAATGACATAATCTACACATATTGTGCAGATGTTTTTTAAATAACCTCCAGAGATTATTTACAACCTTTCTACCATATTTGACGGTAAGTGAAGGTGATAATAATGATAGTCACACAATAAAACGAATATAATTAACTTTTATCATAATTATAATGGTACATATTGATTTTTAACATACACATTCCGAATTATACTAATAAAATAGGTTAATCAAGATATTGGTAGCAAAAAACTATTTTATGTAATCTGTTTTATTACACACACATATATATATTATTAGCAAAACATTTTCCTTGGTTACCTTTCTATTTTAAATGAAATCTTGATGGTGAAGTGTTAATCGATACATTTAAGCCACCGGGATCCAAAGGTATAGGGAACGGACGCTCTTTTGACGTCACCGTGGGTTTTTCTGGGGGAATGCTTATTTTTTAAAATTTAGTCTATATTGTGTTACTTTTATTGTTCACATATTATTTACAAGTAATAAATATACTGTCATGCAAAATCAAACAGCAGTGACTGTTGCTTTAAAAGTGAATCTATACTATTCCATTATTTTCATATTCTATTCTATTCAAGAGCGAAACGTAATTCATTTTATCTCTTAACACATAATTATTGAAGTATGACAACAGAGCATTTGGTTTTATTTCTTTGTTTGAATGTTTTCCAAGAATTTAATTTTGCTAAAGAAATGTTTCTTCCTCAGACATGCTAAACGGTGGTATGAACTATGTCATAGAAGATAATGCTTTTATTTTTTAACATGATGTAGAATTTCTAATTATGTTCACTATATAAAAAAAATACTGTCCACTCCGATGCTTCCACTCTCACACCTATCAGTGAGATAATATACAAGTACGACAGGCCCGATCTCTATTGGTGCTGCTCGAGGTTCTGGACACGCCATGTTTGCTATATTTTCTTAAGCAGCACATGAGTGCAACATGTGGCTGTTTTAGCATGCGTTATGCCTTCGTCTTTTCCAATAAACCGAGCGTCTTGCCTCTTAAATCAAGCTTGTGCACCAGAGGAAATGTGTGTAGTGGACAGGAAGGCCACCTATCATACTAATTCCAATAGAAAATCAATTTGAGAAGTCACTCGTAATACTCAAGTAAACAAGGTTTATTGCCGGGTGTGCCTCAGTATTGACTTGAGCAGTTAGTCTAAATTGACCGTGAGGTAAAGAAGTATTTATTTTCACCCACCTGAAGATCTAGGCACCAGCAGCAATATAAATAATTTAGTCCCTTGCAAAAATACAAATACGAAAACATTTAGGCAGGTGAATTGTCGTGCTCGGTTGGTCTGTGATGCTCAATGCAATTTCCAACTTTTACTTTACCCTTGCAGCAGGGAGATATTTTTGTATAAACCATGGAGGCCAAAGGGATTTGTTCAATTTGAAATCATCATACGTGTCTTAGTTAGCTCTTTCTGATTCATTTGTACACTTATGTTAGGGGCTTACAGCCATTAGAAATAGTTTTACTCTTACATCGCGGGGGGGGGGGGCTAATTTGGACGTCAGAATCTTACGTCGCTCCCCGCGCTATAAAGGTTAGGCTGTAGGATTATTCAAATAATTATGCATTATTCAAATTCAATAGTACAGATCGCTTATTAAAATATCATTTTTTAAATTTTTGGTTTGTTTTTGTTTAAAGCTCCAAAATTGTAGGGCGGGGGCCCTAGGGTAGTGGTTAGCACCGCTGCCTTTCACGCCAGAGTTCGGGGTTCGGTTCCCGGTCTCGGCGGTTTGAAAGAAACAAAAAATGTTTCTTCCCCATCCACGTGTGAAAGTCAGTATTGTGGGGAGCCTCCGTGAGCGAGAGGTAGCGTGCTCGGCCTCAGACCACCAGGGCTCGAATTTCGAATCCTGTGTCTGGAGGACAGTGTCATCTTAATCATCTCACCATCCTCAGGAGGTTCTCGTGGCCCAGTTTAGCCTATATGTGCACAAAGGTGGCCTAAAGCCCGATTCATTTTATTTCATTTCCAAAATTGTATTTTTCGAAAAAATGTTTTTGTTGAAAATGAGTACAATACCTTTTTATTTGCAGCACCGAATTTGTACCAGAATAAATATAATATAAGAATAATAATAATGTTATGTTGAAAATGTCAGGAGGTACATTTTATTCAGTGCTGATCTAAAACATTTACTCAGACTTTACTTAAACTTTAAATATTAATGTAAACATAATATTATTATTAACTTACCTGGTATCAACTATTTTTTTTGGGATGATCTCATCAACAAAATTAAAATACGGTTGTTGATTGAAGCACCATCCGTCATCCCAGCAAACACAAAACATTTGTATGGCATTTGCAAAACGTCAGCCCAATTTATTCGATGCTGGCCCAAAATTGTACAAATGTTACACAAATGTGTTGTGTTTACTGGGATTGGGGGGGGGGGGGGGTGGCGATATCAAAGGATCATTCAAAGAATCTAATTATGATCAATGGGAAAAAGTGTGCATTTTGTGTCAAATCAAGATTAATTGAAATAATTGATATCAGTATGATGTCTGATAATAAACAAAATCTAGTATATATTACCATGGTCAAGCGGAGAGGGTATTATACGGCTGTTAAATTTACTAAACGAAATAATTAACATTTGACCTGGTATGCCTTTTTGCGTGACAGGTCGCAAAGGAAATAGACATAGACATAGTTTATTTCATATTATCTATGCAATATACAGACATGTGACGACTCATTGTTGTCATTTTGTTAATCAGTGAAAGCGGAGGTGTCAAATAAACCAGTGCCATGCAAAGTCAAATATCATGTTTTCACTGCAGTAGATCGGGACATTTTATGTAACAATGCCTGGAATCAATCAGTTATCCAGTTTATACACGTGCAGCTTGTATGTACCACTCGTTGAGTGGCAAATCTAAAATTTTGTCTGCCGGGGAGGGAGGTTTATAACCAGTACAATTTAAATTTATCTGAGACTCCATCCAGGATGTACTATATATGCTAAGCTAACCTTAGATTCCGCTCGAGCTCCTGTCGCGTGCAATGAATGTTAAATGCACCTGTGTGGTGAGCGGAATGCGAAATGTAAGGGTCTGCTTCAAGACGCAAAGACAAACAGCAGTAACTGCTTGCTTGAAAAGCAAGCAGTTACTGCTGTTTGTCTTTGTCTACACTGTGTCCAGCGCGCAAACGCCGATCAGGTCAGCTGCAATACCAAATATCTGGGAAGTGTCTAAGAAAATGTAGAAGATAGACACACAGCTCGCTTGAAATAATGTTTTGATAATTTTGTATGTAATAACCAAGAAATACACATTATGCATACATAATATAAGGTAATTCTAGAATTATGGGGCGGAACTAGGGATGTACATGGGTTTATTGCATACGTTTAAATTACAAAAAAATAGTGTTGGGATAATGAAGTCTTTACCTCACAGCGTTCACACTGAACCTGTTTTCTCTGCCTTAAAATCGTTAAATATTTATCAGTTACATCAGCATAAGGTGTTACTATTTATGTTTGAGTATATTGTGGTAGTTTATCAAATGTATTCAATTATTAATGTATTCGGAATGTCGATGTTCATAGCCGTGTCACACGAATGTAACAAAAACTACATACCTATAAATGTGGAACATCTGCCGCGCAAAAATCTATCAGGTGTTACGGTGATATTCTGTCAAACGAATTATATCATAAAGTTTGTCACGATACATCTTTTGCGTGCTATAAACGAGCTAATAATTTGTGTAGTTGACTGAAGTGTAAATCATTTTTGTTACAAATTTATATTTTCATGTATATTATCTATTATTTGTTTGTCTTGTTTGTCATCTGCACTTTGTTTTGCTAATTAAAAAAATGTACCGTTTCGAGGTCGCTTACGCCAGAGAACCTTTAGTCCTCATTATCACTTCATAATGATGTTATGCCACCTATTTTTTCATTCGCATGATTTTCTTGGTTATTGTATGCTGTACTTTACATCATTTTTACAATGAAAACTTTGTGAATTGAAAAAAATAATTGAAAGCCCTAATCGCGACTAAAATCAAATACTGTTCTTTGTGAAATAATTTGATGTTTAATCACTACAATTTTAAATGCTTGATCCCAAGTTAGATAAATATGCGTAATTTTTATCCACATCAATGTGTGGATTCCGGGAGGGCAGCAAACTTGAAGTGAGTGAAAAAATTAACGGCTAAAGGGTTAAACCTTTGAGCGCAGGGATCGACTTTAGAGGTGACGTCTGAATGGATTCAAATGAAGCGGAAAGACACTTATGACAATCTAAAATTGAAAAACACCCTTTGGTCTATTGGCTAATATGGAGAAATGTCAGCGATTTAGGGTTAAGTGACATCCCAGCAAACACGTCTTATCTACCCAATGTTTGACCAATGCTGGCCCAACATTGCTCAACCATTGGGTATATGTGTCGTGTTTGCTGGGATATACCACCAGACAAGATGCAGGGCGTCTAGTAACATGATAAAGAATTATGTTACGAGCGATGTAGAATGACGTGAACCTCATCTCATACCTCATCCTGACAGAAATTAAAAAAAATCCCATCAGAACGGGGTGTTGAGCCATTGTTGTTTTAATGTTGGGACAGTGTCGTAGACGGTGGACCAACAATAAATCAATATTGGTTCAAGACCTCTTGTCCCCGGATTAATATTAATTTGCACCGCAATAAACTTTGAACCATTTAGATCATATCTTTTTTGATATTTTTAAAACATCAGGTTCAACCCTCACAACATGCCTACTAATTCGGAACATAATTCGGAACATATAGCTTGTTTTAGCCGTTTCGGCGATATCATTATTAATTCCAAGTTTTCAAAAACATTTCAAAATCTGTTGTATCACCAATCTAAAGATAGGCGTGCTATTGTTATTGTTTAGGGCCTATTGTTTATGGCAATTTGATCTCAAATTAAACAAGTATGAGGTTGAGGTTGTGTCTACAGCGATCCACAGCCTCAAATGGTTGAAAATTTAAATAAAATAACTTTGCAGGATATGGGTTAATATCCAGCCTAAGCACAACGTTTGGTCTTTGCCGCATGCGTCGCATAGACAATACGCCACACTGCTGCCCGAAGTAATATACTTCTACGCAAAGACAAAAAACACAGTAACTGTTCACTTTCGAATCAGCAGTTACTGTATTTTAGTTTTGTATATCAGAATATGCCGTTGGGACACGTGACGTATGCGTCATGGAAAATAGTTGAATTGTTTTCACAAATGCCAAGTTAACCCTTTCAAGCCTGAATTCGCCATAGTCATCTTCATCCACTACAAGCCGCGAATTGCTGTCGCAATTCTCGACTTGTAGTGGATGAAGATGATTTGATGTGGTTTAAAAATTATAGAAAATTACCACGTATTGGTAAACCAGTTTCATGGGAATTTCCGTTCCAAAACCTTTAGCTATAGGAAAATTAAGTATGTTTTCAGAGATGTAAAATGATGCTTTAATGCATCGTGAGGGCTTAAAGGGTTAAATAAATAAACATGACACATGGTCCCGAGGTGTATCTAGTGTCAACCATAACCCTTAGAGAGCCGAAATATGTCTACACAAACCAAGAGACCAATTAGAAATCATCGTAAATGTATCAGCCCTTTCCGCTTCATTTGAATACCTATGTTACGGGCTACGGCCGTGATAAATGTCTTACTTTTCAGTGCGGGGATCGATTTTAGACGTCAGAAACTGACGTCTAGAGTCGGTCCCTGCACTCAGAGGGATAATACATGTAATAAATAAACATTATCACTATATTTGTATTTATGTCTATGTCGTTTCGTAAATCTACATGTCTATAAGCAGACACATATAAATAATATTATTATTTTGATTGATGTAGTCAAATAGAGCCATGCCATCATGTGTAATGATCGCTTAGAGTGAGCCTAACTATTTATAGCTACAGATAACAGATATCAGATGGAAGCCAACAGACGCAATACCCTGTTTTTGCAAATAGATTAATCATGTTATGTGTATAATTATAACCATTACTGTGCGATCAGATTAACCCTGTTAACAGTTTTAAACACTGTATTTTGTAGAATAACGGTACCAAAACACCTACAAAAATAAGGGTTTTTTTTCAATGCGTGGATCGACTCTAGACGTCAGAATCTGACGTTTATGCGTCTAAAGTGAATCTCCGCACTGAAAATGTTAAAATTTTATAATGGCCGTAGACCCA
>OZ024905.1:72434871-72532371 GCA_964017125.1 Flabesymbios commensalis | reverse complement strand
AATTGATATATATTTTTAATGGTAGAGTGATCCAAGTCAGTGAGTTTAGAGACATATAGGAACATTTTGACATACGGAAAATGGCAACTGCAATGTGATTTTTTAGATACATTTATGCCATACCAATTATTACAAAAATATTACTGGAGCAAGATGGCAAATCACTAGGCAGTTTTTATACTAGTTGGTAGCTTTGATATATAATTATTGATATTTCTAAATGATATTAATATTTTTTATTTTTCCAAATGTTAAAAATAAAATGATCTACATATTGCCAGAAATCTGTTTTACACCAAAAATAACCAATGCATAACTTCCCTCATGATCCTAATCATGGATGTAGCAAAAATTATTTAAAAACGAACTATTTATTTTATCATTGCCAAATACACCAGCGCGGATGCGAACGTGGAGGCGAAAGCGAAAAGAGTCAAACAGTTTTGATTTTTTCGCGTTCGCGCCGGTTTTTAGGGAATTTCCGTCGAATTTCGTGTGCTGCGTGTTTGCTCGCGCGTTCGCATTGGTATATTTTTTCAGTAACAATTATTATACTTCATTGCAAAACGCCTACAGGTACGTCCACATAATTATGCAAGAAAAGGAGTAGGGATACCAACGCGGCATATGTTATTTTGGTATATGTGTTGACATAATACATGTAAGCCTACACGGAGACGAATACGACAGCCATTAAAATAAGGCGGAGGCTATTGACAGGATGACCCTGTCAATACTGAAGTCTCAACTGTTATTGACAGGGTCATCCTTTCAATAGTGCATTTAGAACTACTGTTGTCACCCTGTCAATAGTGAACATTTATGCATACCTGACAGGGTGACCTTGTCAACAGTGCATCAGAATATGTTGTTGACAGGGTGAATACCAAGCAATCGAGAACTAAAAAATGCAACCAATCAGAGTCTGTCTTACAGCGGTTTTACCCTGACAGGAGTGGACGTGATTGTGTTATTGACAAGGTCACCCTGTCAGCAGTGGGTGTTGATGTCTTATTGACAGGGTGACCCTGTCAGCAGTGTGTGTTGATGTCTTATTGACAGGGTCACTCTGTCAGCAGTGGGGGTTGATGTCTCATTGACCATGTTGACAGGGTGACCCTGTCAGCAGTGGGTGTTCATGTCATAGGATAATTAGTGTATGGGTGATAATAGACGGTTTTGAATAGCCCTAATTTCGGTTGATTGGGGCACAGTCCTGAATTTCGGCTCCTCGGCTTGCCCGGATTGATGCAGTGAGCGTATTTGTGATCAAATGGGTGATACACACCCTTCGGCGATAGCCTTCTATTTGCAGCAGCAACGTTCTTGCTGCAGATAACACCAAATTCTACTTGCTGACTAGATTTAAAGTTTTCCAAAGTCTTATTCCAGTTTTCCCACTTCGAGAAAGAGGCACCAGCCTCTATTCTCGCAACCATTTTAACAACAGCGTGCCTTTTGCTGGGAAGATGGAGGCGTGATGTGTGGGAAGCACTGATTGGCTAATCACCTTCCTGTCAATAACGCGTATAAATGCACTATTGACATGGGTGTCTCTGTCAATAGCCAACTGCGGTAAAATAATATAATAATAAAACTACTATTTGTAATTGAGATCTATACGATGATAGGACAGTTTACCGGGAATTGTATCCGAACTGTTCATCAGTCTGCTTAGTGAAAGTGTTAGGTTGACAGGGTTTAAACTGAGTATAGTCATGATTGAGGAATTATGCAGGTGGCTTCATCCCTACCTCATTAATTTTACAATGTCTATACTGTTTTAATGACGCTCTCATGGATAATAGGAGTAACTATGCAGGTGGCTATGTTTCTTCTATTGTCATTTAATATATGATATTATTAATAGACTATAATACGTGATACGTTGCACGTGGATCATGTTAGCTGTGAATGTATGGTCAGTATTAAAATTGTCGTTAATTCACAGCATAATACTTCACTTTTAATATCACCGACAAACCCTTTCATTCCTTTTCATGTTTTCATGTTATGTCACAGTTAATAATGCACATTGTAACATTATGTGTGATTACTCTCTAATTTGCATAAATTTTGACATTTTTATGATGATGTATCACGTATAGTAGTTTTATTTGTGACACCATTATCCATACGTATACGCATTTACGCCACCTATTATCATTCAACAGATATATTTCATATTCAGGCATATAGGCTTGGTCTAGCATCGAATTTAGTCAATATTTAGTCAACATTGTTAATATGATCAATAATAAATAAAATTACATTGGATAAGACATTTATTTATAACTTGATTACTTTTTTGATATTTGCGCGAGACCATAATAAGGACAGCTTAAATAGGTAACTCTATAAATGTACATGTACCTATAAAACACCGTGATATATCACGAAAGGGTACCGTTGTGGAGATAACTACACTGGTCTAGTTCGCCAGCCTTGTTTTTCAATGATCTAATAATATGAATTATGAACTGTTAGGCTAGCTAACAAATAACAATAATGCTGCTGATATAAATGTAAATAAAAGGATAGCAAATTACATTATCCGGAGATGATGTGTTTTCTTAATATCTCTCTCACATACAAAATATCTATGTTTATTGTAAGATAATCTTTTGTATCTTTTGTGGATATGATAAATGCTAATTCTCGCAAATGCATAATTTTGATAGCATTCAAATATGAAATGATTGCTATGCCATGTGATGTGTGAACTGCAATTGTCATCCTGTGCATTATTTTTATATTTGAGATAAATATCCTATTTTTCTAATGGCCTTTTTGAATACATACACATCTGCTGAAATTAAATATCCAAGATGGCCGCCATGCTTATTCCTTAAACAATGATAATTTGATATTATTTGACTAAGTCTGAAGCAACATTTATGACATACCAGTTTAGGCCTATATGTTTCTAAAAGCTGTTGGGAGGGAAGTGAGCTTTTTTATCTTCCACGAAAGGGATATCAACTTGAAGACTGCTCACACTATTTCTATCTGGAATCGCCCTACAAATCGCCAAATCACAGTCTATCATGGTAGCTATTTCAGAATCATTGACCCTTACAGCTATGAAATACTTTTGTAAAAACCATGGAGACGATTCAAGTCTTTTTGTCTATTTCTTATCATAATAAATGTCTTGTCAGCTCTTTCTGCTTCATTTGAATATCTACATGTACGTTATGGGTCTACAGCCATTATAAATATTTTTATTCTGACGTCTACGGACGTCAGATTCTGACGTCTAAAGTCAATCTCAGCGCTGTAAAGGTTAAACATATAAATTTTCAGTAAGGTTGTCAACGAGACGTTAAATGATACATGGATCTAAAACATTGCCAAACGTAGGCTTATATTATAGTATTTATTATCTAATAGCGACCAGGTTATACTTTTACATAATGTGACAGTCTCCAGGTGGCATTTTTACACTTATGATGGTTTTACGTCATATACATCTCACCTATTTGCCTTGGCTTTCCCACCCTAGACCCTCAGCAACCCGGCTCCCTTTTGACGAGCCTGAATTGGCTTCAATTATGACACATTATCACGCTGAGGATTTGTGCGCCTCTGAGCTCGGTCCGCTAATGATATAGGAGCTATAGAAGTAGTATTGATTGATTGATTGATTACATTGTATTTTAAATGATAAAGCCTACATTGAAAACTTGAATATTTCAAAAAAGGAGCAATGAAGGTTTCCCCCCAAATTATTTCAGTTTTCGAAACAGGAATAACACTGCTATTCATCTACTAAAAAGGCTCATCTCACATCCTGTTTTGTGTGTCGGGTCACATAATGGTCGTATGCTCTCTTTTTCTGGCTACATTATATACTGACGCCGTGATTATATAGTATGAATATTCGCATTACAATGTAATCGGTAGCATTATGAGGCGACGTATAATGTAACCGGTAATATTTTACGTGCAGTTACATTATGCGGCTCCACATTTTATAGTGGAAGGAGTCAGTCACCAGATGTCTCTGCTATTGGACATCACGTGTTTTAATAATGAACAGAACTCGTCATACTGTGGTTCCCCTCATCACTATCTATAATGAGGCTGGTTGTTCTTCTCTACAAAGTCAAAAGGCACTATGTGCTTACTTGTAAAGTAAGCAGATATTGCCTATTGGCTTTGCATGGCAGTGTAGGACTTGCTTGACAAAGCTCTCTGTGACATCAGTGCCACGCGTCTGTCTAGCGAAAATTCATTAGCTGATTATTATTATAAAGATATCAGACAACGTGTTGCAATATCATGAGGTAGCATTTTAGTTATTATGGTAATGTTCATTATGGTAGTGTATTATACAAAAAACTGATTATACCAATAATTATACGTTTTTAAACGATAATTATAAGGGAACAAAAGGGTTTTGTAAATTTCCATGACATAAAAAAATATTAATGTCTAGCTTTGAATCAAATGGTTTTTGAAGGGTTCTTTGCTCTATAGAAATATAGAGAAGTGCATACGTACCTGGCATGTGTGTTCAACCCTTCTCCATATTAATATATAGAAAGTATACTTTGCTCTAACAGTGCACAAGAAAATAAAAATAAGAAAACCAAGCAGCTACCGCCGTTTGCATTCCTATGTAACAGTTACATGTACAAAAGAACGCCAGATCAAGTAATGTTAGTGTGGTCTCACAGCCGTGTTTCATACTTATAATGATAATATAATATCCACCGTTAAAAATACGAATTCGAACTATTGGTTGATTAAATTAAATTACTTACTTATGCTATTAATTATTCAGTTCTTGGTATCAATAAAACATTATAGATATGTTGTTATAATCGGGCGTTTGAGACGATACTTAGTCATATGCGGCATTTTTTGAGATGCCGGTTCTAATCATCTGCATAATGTGCAGAGGATGTTTCCATACACAGATCAAATAACGCTTGTGCTGATGAATTGTTTTTATTGTGTTTTTCATTCATTTAAAGCCGGAATGGCTAACGCAATTTCCAGCCTCAAATGACGGAAAATATTTTAAAAATGACGAAAATAGACATCTCCAATTTTGAATTATTGGACTAACTAATTAAATTTAGTTATATTTCTATTGACCTGAAATGTGCTTGAAACCGATAATAAACGGTTACAGCATCACAAGAGACAACAACAACAACAACAACAACAACAACAGCAACAACAACAACAACAACAACAACAACATATAAATGGCTTTTAATTTTTTGGCAATGACTGGAACATATTTGCAGGACATCATCTTATACTGGGGACACTATTGTCCTGACATATCCATCTACTGGCTAATTATGTACACAGTTAGTACTTCTGATACAAAAGCTATTATCATCAGTGTATTTTACCCAGGCCATGGGCTTGCATATTACTTACTTAAGGATGATCTTAGGCTAATTAGTAGTGTAGCTATGAATAAATATCGTCTTGCGAAGCCAAACATGTTTCACAACTTAGCAGTTGCTGCCTTTGATCTTTGCAGAGCAGAATAGAAATGCGTTCTAAGAGAGGAGGAAATCCAGCTAACACGAAACGTTGAAGCATTGTTGAATTAATCTTGGGCCGTAGGCCCAACATTAAAGCAGCATTGATTTGACGTATCGTGTTTGCTGGATGATCCTTATTTACTACTACCCCTTTTAAATCTACGTCGCAGCCCCATATCACACAGCATTATTATCCTAGAAGGTGAAACAATGTAAAACCCCGGATATACGAATCATTGCACTAAATTAGTGAGAATGCGAGTGGAATACAGGAGATAATTTTTTAGCCATGTAGGTCTTGGAGTGTTGCTGAAAATACAATTATATTGATATGTATGAAATGCAAAAACAAAACAATAAGAAATGTAACTTTTCAAGTTAGATGACGGTCATTCTTGGCGGTTTTGGCACCACAAATAGTTCAATTGTAATTATCTTTCACAGTAAGTTATGTATTCCGATTTAAAGAATTTGTCTTGTAAAAGCGAATACAAAATGTAGAAATTACGCCTTTTTTATTTCGATTTTCTATCAAGATAGAATGAGAAGTCCAGTTTAGCAGACGGATTCCCACCATTGAACCAAACTAGTGAGTTTACTATGAATAGTAATAATATTTTAATTGCTAGATTTGACAATTAAAATAACACTTGTAATTCTATCGAACACGAAACGTCGACCCAATGTTGTTTTGATATTAAGCCTGCGTCGCAGACAGTGATACAACACTAAACCAACAGAGAGTCAAATCAATGTGTTTACTGGGCCCTCTGAATGTGTTTCAATTTCACAAACAAATCATATCTAAATAAAAGTACAAACGCTCAGTGGGGACTTTTGAAATTTGAAGTCTGAAGACCGAATTCTGAAGTCTGAAACCTAAAATTCTAATTCAAAATAGCTGCCAAAAAAAACATGAACAAAATTCCAATCAATCTCTCATAATAAAAATAACCCATCAAAATTCAAAATGGCCGACAAACAACGCATAAAACGTAGTCCAAACATTATTGTTACTTGAAAAGTCACAATTTATTTCTAGTCATATAATTAGACTAATATAAAACATGATAAACAGTACACCTGGGAAAGAAATTAAACAGGTTCGTTGGAGCCTTTGCGAGTAGTTCCCACCCAAACATATTCCCATATACATTTATATTTCCACTAGACCTGTATATTGGTATGATAAACGGCAGTTACAGCACAAACATTTAAAAAACAATTCTGTCACTTTCAAAGTGGCGGAGTAATTGACAGAGTTGACACTTTATACTCAGGTCACCAATTTTGCATTCCCTTTCATTGTCGAAGAACGTGTCCCGCTGTATCTGTTATGTTTGCATTCTGCGCATTGAATTTTTACTGAACGAGCCATTCACCAGATGGCCCTTATAGTCTCACTGTCATTCTCTGCTCTACTAAAACTATGTGTCGTTAATTAGCCACCACAGCGTTTCCACATGAGGTGTAGGCCTATTGTGTGACATAAAACCTGGGTGTAACGTGGATGGGAATTTAATTATTCATGGCATATTTTCTACACGTACTTTATTCAAGCACAGCACACTCGTCGCAATGTGTATGATTTATGTCTAGGGATAGTTCATGTTATCAACACTTGACGTCACGACAATGATGTGACATATAAAGGGAATTGGGCCCATAGTCAAAGAAATCAGGGAAACCCTAACAGTAGGAAAATTGTCACAAACTCGTATTTTTAAGTCGCGTGCTTATGGTGGATACTCAGTATTGTGGGGAGCCTCCGTGACCGAGAGGTAGCGTGCTCGGCCTCAGACCCAAGGGCTTGAATTTCGAATCCTGTGTCTAGAGGGCAGTGTCGTTTCACTCATCTCACCATCCTCAGGAGGTTATCCTGGTCCAATTTAGCCTGTATGTGCACAAAAGTGGGCTAAAGCCCGAATTATTTCATTTCATGTCTTATGGTGAATCTGATAAATGTCCTCAGAAAGCATTTTACTTACTTTACTTGTAAAGTAAGAAGATAATGCCTTTTGGCTTTGCACGGCAGTATGGGTAGTGTGATATACCGTGGTCTTGCTATACCGTGGATTTACAGTGGCTTTGATATGTTTCGCCAACAATTTACTACTTTTGGACACAAATACACGTCGAATCAACAGCAAACACGTCCGCACAAAGGTGAGATTGAAAAGCTGGACCACCATGGAGACCAAATTATGTTTTTTGTCAATTTGAAATCGTCATAAATGTCTTAGTTAGTTCTTTCAACTTCATTTGAATACCTATGTTATGGGTCTACGGCCATTATCAATTCTAATAATGCTCGGATCCTTTTAAGACGTCAAAATCTGACGTCTACACGTCTACAGACGTCAAATTTGACCGTCTAAAGACGATCCCCGCACTAAAAGGGTCAACAGTATCTATGTAATCAACGCGGTGTTTTCTGGGTTACCTATTTGGATGAAATTGCGCGCAGTGGACAACCACTTTCAGATCAGCTTTAATTAGAATATTCACGATTCAAATTTACAAAGACAATATGTGTAGCTAAAAAGTGATAGAATACTGGCCTGGAAGCGAGCTATATCATCGATCTGTATAAAAGCGATCTGTATCTTATCAAATTATATATGAAAACTATTTCCCATTTAATTAGGCTTATCTCACAATATTGTCATACCTGATTCTCAAATTATTAGCAATACGTGAATATAAGCTACTTCCGTTTTAAGCCTACATTTGTAGCAAGTCCACATACAAAACTCCACCAATCTTAAAAATCCAGAAATCAGGAGCCAAATCAGGAGCAGAAATAGAAGTTGTGGGGGGGGGGGGGCGATTTGACGGCGGGAAACTGAAGAGGTGGATTAGCACCTGTTTGCTGATGGGTCAATCCATGCACGCGGGCTGGGCGGGATTGACCTGACACTCTATCCCCAAACAAGAGGCCCGTGTCCAGCCGACCTTGACGCCATCTGCCAATTTAATCGATTTAACGAGCTCGCGTGCCCCAAAACGCCCGACCCTTAAACCCCCATAAGCAATCGCCCTCGCAAAGTTTTTCATCGCGAAGTGTAAATTGCGCCGGCGCAATTTACACTTCGCGATGGAAAACAGTTGCGCAGTTTCTGCGCGTTCTTACTGAGAAAAAACAATGTTCTTAGCGGTCTCCGTGAAGCAATCGCAAACGGAGGTTAATCAAAGTTCCCACCGGGATTGAACGGGCTTATAATGGATCTGTTTCGGAAGAGAGTGGGGCGAAGTTCGTGCGCAGAATCGCCTAGGCTGCGCAAGAACCGTGGATCCTGTCTCTGGCTCCCGCCTCCGCTCGTGACGACTCTGTTTACCAGGATCAGATTTTATCAATATTCACTGTACTTATCTCAGAATTCATATAACGTATGCACTATAAAAACAGTCTATTTAACTTTGATGTTTATAATTATACAGATCCTGTTCACATATAGTTATCATACATGTACGTACCTTGTGTGCATGTGAAACATTACAGCACAGTTTATGTTTAATGTTCAAACGTATTAATTTTGTCACTTGGGGCATATAACATAAAAATGTGTTCAGTCTGATAAAACATATATGGGGCACAACCTAGTTTTTTCAATTTTGTTCAAGGGTTGTTTCTTTGCAAAGTGAGATGCGCATATATTACTTACAATAAGGAACAATATATAGGGCCTACTGATCAATCAGAATAATCCACTTACGACCCAGCCGCGATTTGATTAAACGACAACTCAGCTGGGCCGCGAAATCTCAAGTAAATGATGAGCCGCGGAAGTCCTCTACGTCACAACAAGTACACTGAAGTAGCTTTTTCTCTTGAAGGGAATCTCTGCCCACGCCTAGAATGATGCAGGTGCTGCTCTCGTCGTCCATGTAAAACACCCACCCACAGCAAACGCGATGCATTGACCCAAAGTTGGTTCAATGTAGGGCCAGCGTCGCAGACGATGGCCCTACATTGATCCAACATTGGGTCAGTGTATCGTGCTCACAGCTCCAGAGCGGGACTGGAAAGTAACACGTGTCCATCGCCGGTTCGGGTAGTCAGGCTGCAGTGAGATATTTTGGCACGGCAAGGATAGCCCGATCCAGTAGAGTGATAAAAGATCCAGATAGCATGAGCCCTACAGACCACTCTAGGTCGACCCGATCAGTCAAAACAATCGGGGCACGTCGAGAATTATTGATGTGTGTACGTTTGATGATTTGACGTCTGCAGACGTCAGATTCTGACGAATAAAAAACGTCCTCGAACTGAAAGAATACAAATATTTCTAATGGCAATAGACCCATAACTTAGGTATTCAAATGAAGCGGAAACGGCTAACTAAGACATTGATTATGATTTTAAATTGAATAAAACCCTTTGGTCTCCATGGTTTATTCAAAAATATGCCAGCGCTGTAAGGGTTACCCCTTTAGCCGTCAATTTATTTAATCTGATTTTTCACCCACTTGAAGTTGTGTCTCGCTGACGCGATCCACAAATTCAAGTGAGTGAAAATCATTCAGTTTTGACAAAATGGAGGTCATCTGTTTTAAAATATTGCTATTGATATCACATTTTATCTTTAAAATGTTTAAAAAGTGGTATTTAATGTGATAATAAAAAATGAAAACCCGAAAATATGCGGCACAGGCGGTTAAAGGGTTCAGCTAACATTGCTGACGTAATTACCAGCTTCAAATGAATGAAAATTATCGAGATGCGTGGAATCTTTAATCTTCATAATTAAATATTGTGATTGACAGTTTCTGTTTCGCCTTAATTCGGACCAGCATATTTGATAAATTTTTGACAAATTTTTTGTGAAAAAACAGTTGCTTTGGAATAATAATTTATGTGAATTTAGTTCAAGTTTGTGAATACTGTCATGGTCTGGCAAACCGCCGTATCTACTATGTTTGTGAAAATAAAACTTTTCACTGTACCAAACTCCTTCTACATGTATCACTATATTTCTACCCCTATATTGATATCGCGCAGAGATATTGAATGGTTCGACTTTGAAAATGTCGTATCTAAATCGAATCGGTGCTGAATATCCAGGCAAAATGACAAATATTAGCCAGGCAAAACGCCGTAAATGACAGGATCTAGATTCGACAGATTGCCTGAAGTTGATTTGCTATTAGGCTGGTTTGGGTTTTTTTCTAATACTTACTGGTATAATTATCTACATCCATGTATGAATCTGTTGCGACACTGGATTGATAATCTGGATAAGGGATAGATACTTAAAATCAGATTTAGAAATTGCCTGTATTATTTGAGAACGCTAGATAACACCTGACAAGAAGCCGTAACCGCAACGAATTTCCAGGCACAAAGCCATAATAAGATAATTGCAATATTTAGAAGTACAAAAGTAGCGAATGATAATATGATTAAAAACTTAAATTAAGAAAAAAAATTGATTTTGCAAATGTTGTTTACCTTAGTTGTCATTTCGCCTGTTATTTGAGACCAACTTGCTGCGATTTAACCAGCTGAACAAAATTCTCGACCACATATATAAAAGCCTGACTAGCCTCAGTTGGACACATGATTTAGATATGGATTTTTGCCTTAGCACGATATAATGCGATATGTTATTGCTTTGATGTTGTTTTGTGATTTACCATACGGCTTTGAATAAATGTATTCCTATTAATACTTGCAGTCTGATTAGACAATAGTTCTATGTTACATTTGACCACCTTGTCACGGAACCTGTTTAATCACGGGGATCTCACAGCTATATATTCCAAATCCACAGCATGAATTAATTAATTTTTATGCAAATGCGAACCTGAAAAATTATGCACATCATGGATAAATAATATCGAATGCTCGAAACATTCGACCTTTCGCCAATCATCCAGGGCACTCATGAGCCCTTGAACTCATTATGGGCGTTTGCTAGCAAACACGAATTGTCTCAGGACCAATGATTTTCGCTCAGATTTTCACCAGCAGCTTTATGCTACGGTGAAGCCTTCATCAAAATTCACCGTGACGTCAACTCAGCTGATCAACTCCGTCCCAACAAACACGTTATTCCAATGCTGGGCTAATGTTGTTTCAGCTTCTTAGACGGTGAGCCAACATCACCCCAACATTGGGTGAACGTTTCGTGTTTGCTGAGATGTTCCATACTCGTCTCCCTCTATTTACCAAGGCTGGACACCTGCTGGTGACCTTTTAGGTATTTTAGGTCTTGAACTATCAGATGAAGATCATCCTATATTATCAGCAATACTGCTCTGCAAAGGCAAAGGGCAATATCTGTTTTTTTTGTATAGAAGCAGATATATCCTTTTCGGCTTTACATAGCAGAATAGAGGTAACGGAAACTGGCATATAATATTAGTACTGGCCTTTGATAGTGCTTAAAATAAAGACATACATGTATAATTGCTAATATTCGATTACTATAACCATGCATGATATCATACAAATCCACTTAATTTTTTTTATTATTATTATTTTTTTTTTTATTGGTTTGTCGTTTTGTTAATAACTTTTTAATTAATGCTGATAAATTTCCATTTTTACTTATACATGCTATAGTAATGCCGATAAATGTTTATTTTCACTTACATATGACACGCCATTTGTCGCTGATTGATTAATGTGATTAACTTCTGCAGTAGCATCATTGCACCAAAATTGATATCTCATCTACATTAAAAAAAATAAAAAAATAGAGTTGTTGATATTTAATCACTGCAACCTTAGCAGCTCCACTTATTTAGAGCACTGTTTACTGCACATGGTGTATTCTATTTTCAAATGGCTTGTATGTTTGGTATTCATATTGTATTCAATGCATTGAATAAGCCCACTACTCTATATATAGTTATGTATATTTATACTTGACACATCTTCCTCTGCAAGGCTGGCTATTCCTGAGGTCGTAGACCGACCTTGCTGAAACAGGGTTGAATCCGCCTATTGGAGTGGGGACTTTCAAAAAATAATTTTTCTGTTTGACCCAAGTTTGACCTCTGGCATGAGTGTTGTTTTAATGTGGGGCCACTGTCTACGACACCGGCCCTACATTAAACAACACATGTCTGCTGGCCGAGTAGCTCACCGGAAACGTCTCAGACACAGACCACCACATCTCACCGCAACGTGCATGAGGGTTGAATTAATGGTGAGCCAACGTCGCAGACAGCGGGCCAACATTAAAAAGATTTTTTTTGAAAAACTAATGGATATTCAATATCTAAATCTCCCTCCCTACCCCAATAGGTGGATGGTATGGCTAATTCAGCAAGGCTTGGCCTGACGGCCTCGCTGTGTCAAGACTTGCTGCCAGGAGGATGACTTGACACGGCATTTGTCGCAGATTCGTTTCATGGCTATATGATATCGTGACATAGGGCGCGTTGTGGTATTAAAGAAACAGAAAGGTTGCATGCAGTTTTTAAAATAGACGACATTCAATACACCTGATAATACGATGAGTCATACGCGATAGCAGATCTAAAATAACACGCTTAACCTTTTAAGCGTCAGGTTATCTATTTCAAATGTTCCCCCACTTGAAGTTGTCTTTCGCTGACGCGACCTACAACTACAAATGGGTAAACATTATTTCTATTATTGTAAAATCGGAGGTAAATATTGGAAAATCTTGCTGGTGGAAAAGCACGCCCCACTTTTAAAAAGTGATTTTTCAAAATAACAAACATTAAAAATATTATAAGCGTGAATGGTGCTTAAAAGGTTAACTTAACGACATCTACCCAGCAAACACAAAACATTTGAATAAGATTTGTACTACATTGGCCCAACGTTTTCAACGTTGGTTCAACATTGTGGAAAATTGTATGCAAATGTTTTGTGTATGCTGGGTATTATTTTTATATTGTGATAGAAGCATACAATTGGTACAGATATATTATTTTTAGGAAAATGTGTCGACCATTCAAATTTTAAAATAAAATAATAGCGTAAAATTCAAGATCAAACTATAAATTCAGATATAAATAGAAACAGATTGAATTTTATTTTGTATCTAGTCTACTATATGGTTTTCAGGTATGCCGACCTTATGGTGTGGTCAGAATGTACTTTTCGAGATAAAAGAAAAAGATTCATGATTTTTGTGTCTATAATATAATGCCATTGATCAACAGGGTCTCATGGCACATTGGGACATGTCTATAAGTTTTGATAGAATTAATATATATTGATAATGTTTAGGTAGGTAACCTGACATAGTGGTGTCATCATGGTCATTTAAAAATAACTTTGGAGCTGAACAATTTGGTAAAAATCGAGGTGGCGGCCATAAGGCAAGACATATCGCCGGATGATTGTATCTCTTCCCCACTTGTAATGGATAACGTATTGTAACTGTCAAATACAACATGCACACTGATCCTGGAACAAACAGTATAACCTGCAGGAAAGATATTTCTAAGATTTCTTGAATGTTTGAAATATAACAAGTTATTAAATAACCTAATGTTTTACACGTGATGTTACGTACAAAACAGCTGCCATATTTCCTCAGGAATATCAATGTCATGCTATATTACAGCATTCTCTTTTTTCGATACAGAAATATGTTTATTATTAGTCGGAGAACAGAAGGGGTTTTTAATGATAGGAAACGTTTGTTCTAAAACTCATCCGAGCAGTCTAGCACCGTCCGCTCTCAAATATGAAAGCCAACCTGCTGGTTAACAAGGTGAATAAGATTATCATACTGTGCATCATTTTTATGTGTCTTTTTGATGATGACCTCATATCTAGGTTGACAGCGTTGACAAATCCACCATCAGTATCCATGACAACGAGCTGTCTCATCATGAAACACTGAAATACTTCACAATGTTTTACTTTTAGAGCTGTGGTGGATTCATGATAAATTGCGACATTGCGCATGTGAGAAACTGTCATTCTCATTAAAGATTGGACGAGACTTTCCTTTCAATATGAACAACATGTAAAGGGAATTTAGACCCCCTCATTGTGTGACAAAACAATATAAGACAAAAATAGTTTGCGGCCAGACTTATGAGAATCGAAGTTCCGAGGCAAAGCCGATAAGCCGGCTTCGATACTCAAAGGGAGAGCCTTGCATATAGCAACGACGTCTCTCAAGTAGGACATCAAATAGCAACAAAGTCTAAAAAAAAACATATTAATATTATTATCTATATTACAATAAAAAAAATGTTAGACTGGATGTAGACCTAATGAATGTTTTAACTTACACTGAATACTGCATGTGCATTAATATTAACACAAAAGTCAGGAATCTGCTTCATTCTTGAAAATAATATTATATTTTTGTTTGCCTTTGGATTTTACTCACAGTATAGCATTTTCTAGCCACAAGACTATGTAGCCATACCTGCAAACTCTATGATATACGCAACAAAATCATGAATATAATAATTTAATTCTGTCGAAAATCATTGCTCTGCGTGAGTGCCAACTGGTGTCACATCGTCATGCAATCACAATCTCTGTTTAGCTACCCCACAGACATAGAAAAACAATTATACACAAATATTTCAGCTTTCAGAGAGGTGGCATTTTTGACCTCGAGTCATATCAGTGCATTTCGCGGACTGGCATAATTGACATTGTCTCCTCATTTACTCAAGATTCTATGCCTTAACTCCATTTATTGCTATCGGCTACAACTGATTTCATAAACAGCCTTCAACAGCTATCCTCCTTTGGCAAACCTTGCTTCACGCGACTCGCCAATAGAGATAAGACAAAACAAAATGCTGTCTCGGTCATTTTGTTTTAGTCATGTTACTCCCGTGAGATGTCCATCAACGCTTGAGCTATGTGATTTCAAAGATGGGCTGCAGGTATATTTTTCCTGCATGAAATAACCGACCCTTTTTTCCGCTAGATCATGAACTATAAATGTCTGTCCAAGAATATTCAGAGGTCGCTGTCGATAAATTATGTAATATTATCGTGATGCATGATAAATAAGCCAAAGCATCAGGGCATCATTCTGTGTATTGAGTTGCTGATCTAAGAATGTGGTCCATGTGAAATGCCATATCAAAGTCGTATACGAAAGGGTGTATCTGTCACTTTACAAAGTGGCAGATACACCCTTTCATACCCAAGGGGATAAAGTGTTGTAATGGCTTCAGGGGTGTGGTCAGCGCATGTTGTCCTTGTGATTACGGTGTGTTTGATTTTGTAGATTTTTTTCATTTCTGGTGCATTCTGACAAAAAAATCGCGTAGGGCAAATGAGAAAGACAAAAACGCAGTACCGTGCGTCTGAATGCTGACCGTACAACTGAGATTGTAGAATAGCATCGACCCAACGCTTAGATGTCGTGTGGTGGTTTTTTGACAGATCGTGAGTAGGTTAGAACCTATGGCGCCAGTCATTCATGGTGCAGGCTTTGAAGTGTCGATGTCTGCTGTACTGCAGTGTAAAACCAAAAGGCAGAAACTAGGTACAATTCAAGTGAGCAGATACTGCCTTTTAGCTTTGCAGAGCGATGCCGACCAAGGAAAGGCACCACCACTGGAGACCACCTGTGTGGGAGGCAGGGTGTGTTTGACCGGGGAAAGTAGAAGCAGAGAAGCGCCATCACTCCATCCACATCGATTTACCCCCATTCTGGTTGCTTACATACTTGGTCTGGTGGCTGCTGCCTGGCTGACTGGCTGGCTGACTGGCAGACCCGACATCTGCCTGACATTGAGGTGTGCTGAACAGGTAGGCGGTCACAGGCATGCCAGATCCCGCTGGATCACGGACAATACCCAGCGACAAACAGTCCTCTGTCAGGTTGTCTTCTGCGGTTGAGGGTCCACTCGCGGCATGTCTGGTGTAGGGAGGCACCGCACCACTGTCCATGGCTTGAACAGGTTCTTTCAGCTGTTGCGGGTCTCCCCTGCAGGCTGGTGACCGGGGCTGGCAGCAGCCTTCCATCTGCGGCTAGTTTCTAGGCAGTTCTAGGTATGCGTGGCGCATTGTGTAACTAGGCGGGCGAGGGGTGCGCTGCCGTGCGGCCCCCTGCCCCTTACTAACAGATCCTTATACTGCAACCACAGTACGATCCAGGACGGGACGCTGTCCTGCCAACTGACCCATCCCACCACAACCACCCCGCCACAACAACAACATCATCATCATCCACAACAACAGCCACTCTAACGACGACTAACCGCCAGTGCTGGCAAATACTGGATTTGTTAGTCTGCTCGCAAGTCCCATTGATCACTGGCACGTATCAGCGGGATTGCCATTGTGGGCGACCAGGAGATCATTGGCGCTTTTCACTTGTCAAGTGGATACTTGATCAATACCATACGGTAGTAGCCGTCCACCGCAGGATATATAGTTGATGAGACGGCACAGAGATCTTCTGCCGCCGTGAGAGAAGGAGTCACTCTACCAGCCACTGTATCTGGATTCACGGGATTACCTGCCCCCCCACACACACATAAGGAATACATCCGGTGTACGGGTATGCCCTGCGGCAGGGGGTGGCCCACACTGGCCGTGTCACATGCCCGAGTGACGGGCACTTCACAGTTATGAAGTCCCCTTACACGTTCTGTGCCCGGATACCACCTGATCCATGCTCAACTCGGGATCCCGTCTAAAATGTTCGCGGCGGATCCCGGTCACAGCAATGGACACGCCCATGTGATTAAGCCTCCAGCGGATGACTGGCCCGGGGAAAAACAATTTCTAGAGCCCCTCTCTATACACCTGAAAATCCTCCTGGTAAGTCAAACCAACCTTCTAAGCACAACAGATTTGTACAAGATTTGAACAATGTTGGACCAACTTCGAAGACGTTGGGCCGACGTTGATCAACACCATAACTTTTTTATTTTTATTAGCAATCTAACTCTTTAACAGCCGGTAACGATTTTTTTCAGTAGCACATTAAACACGATTTTTTTGTTGAAGGTAAAACGTGAAACCAAGCACCAAAATTTGAAATTAGTTGATCTACATTTTGTCAAATCCGTATGTATTTCACTCACTTGAAGTTGTTAATCGCGTCAGCGAGACACTTTAAGTGGGTTGAATTATTTATTTTAAACCGACTAGGCGGCCCGCTGAAAATTTTAAATAGTATTACGTGTTTATATAGAACAATTTTTGAAAAAAATAATTGATTTTATGCAAAGTTTGCTTAAAATTATTTATTAAAAAAAATGAAATACTTCACCCAGATTGAAGAGAACAACAATTACTAGGCCATACAGCTTGTGAAGGATAAAGGTAAGACTAGGATGTATGTTTCGACTAAAAAGTCGTCGGACCATTTTTTTATTTTATTAGTATAATATTTAGCATTATATAGGGATAAATACAAATATCTGCACCAACCTTTATACCAACAAAAAACGTATTCCTTGTCGTTGGGCTTGTCTTCTCCACAGTTCTTCTTATGCCATGTCAAAAAAAGCTATATCAAGGAGATGCGGGGGTTGATGTATATCGGCAGCATAAATCAAACTGATACCCTTTCAGTGCGGGGATCGACTTTAGACGTCAGAATCTGCGTCACAATAGATCGTGACGTCATATTCTGAAGTCTGAGGTCGATCACCGCACTGTGAGAGTAAAAATATCTATAGGTACATGTATTCAAATGAAGCGGGAACGGCGCAAGTCTCGTATTCTACCCCTAATTTAATAACTGAATGATGGCGGTGATTGACCGATTTCGTCATGTGACAGGCCGAGCCACTCTTTGATTGGTCGGGGGTAGAACACAAGACACAGCTAATTAAGACATTTATGATGATTTCAAATTGAAAAAAAAACACCTTTGGTCTTCATTGTTTATACAAAAATAATACAGAGTTGTAAGAGTTAATAATATGTGTCGTATATAATACTCATATAAGTGGATTATGCGACATTCTGGTTGTTAGGGGTCTATATTGTTGGCTGGCGTGTCCGCATGCTCAGTAAAAAAACGCAATTCATGAAAAATGATTCACGGTTAAATAAGATGTGGTGGAACACCATAATCTTTAGAAAACAAGTGAGCTTTTCGTCATAACTGCGGCTGCTGTTACCTTACTGTTTTCTCTCAACAAATCCCCCACCCCCACCCCGATCGCAACTTCTCGTCTTTCGTGGGACGCGGCACAGTGTGTCAATATAGGCACCGGATAGGATTATGCTATATCGATTACCGGGATCTGATATGGAGTACTCCGGCTGCCACGTGACCATAAACCAATGTTGTTTTAATGTTGGGCTGACGTCGAAGACGGCGGGCCAACATTAAAACAACATTGGCTCAACGCCTCGTGCTTGCTGGGTACCCCGGCAGGCAGGAGACAAAGCTGTTGCTGGATTTTATGCTCTTTTTTTCCAGGAAGCCCCATACACTCCGAAGGCATTACAAATTGTGGCCTCGCACGTGCAAAACCGATCATCGTAACGCACGTTATTTTCTACCCTCGCCAGAAAGGTGACCATTGTGTTAATTATTAACAGTGAGAGAAATGCAGTCCAGATCGATTCGGCTATGAAGCAACGCTCACTTGAAGTACTGGTACATATTCATACGAGCTTTTTCAAAATTGTGTTTTTTTTACCAGTTGAAACTTGGAACGCTAACGAAATTTCCAGCTTCAAATGACGATAGATATTGTTGTAAGTGGTACGACACTTAAAAAAAGACCTATGCTAACTGACTGCTTTAATTTCATGTAATCTGGTGCTACTGTTTTTTGGCTTTACATAGTAGTGTAATACATATTATCCCTTAAACCGCTAAATAATTTATTAAATAATTTAAATTTTCACTCATTTGAAGTTGCGTCTCGCTACCGTGACCCACAACTTCAAGTGGGTAAAAATAATCATATTTGTTTAAATTGAGGCCAAACATTTGCAAATCGTGATGTCTAAGCACTCATTTCGTTCCAAGTAACTGAGATATAAACGGCTAATAAAACGCATTAAAGCATCATTATTATAGATTACATTTAGTACAGTTTGTGTCCTATTTTTTTATGTAGGATTTGAACCATTTTAAGGTATTAACAGTAATACCACAATACTATCTCAATCTTGAGAGCATAATCGTATGGTCAATCATATCGAATGCGGTACTCAGGTGGAACCAAACCAGAAACACTCCATCTCCTCAATCTAAAGCAACATCAATGCCATTTTGTTATTTTTAACATAGACTCAGACTTGTTTATTTGACATTATAACAAAACAGAGAATACAATTTAACAGCTAGGATGATTTGTCGGGAGACCCCTATTAACCCTTTCACGCCTGAATTTACCATTGTCATCTTCATCCACTGCAAGCCGCGAATTGCTGTCGCAATTCTCGACTTGTAGTGGATGAAGATGATTTGATGTGGTTTAAAAATTGCTGAAAATTGTCATGTATTGATAAACATGGCAATTTTTGTTCTAAACCCCTACGTTATATGAAAATTAAGTCTGTTTTCAAGAATGTGAAATGATGCTTAAATGCATCGTGAGGGCTTAAAGGGTTAAGACACTATGTGTCGCTCTTATAGTGGCCACCCACAGCAGTTTCTGTGCTATGTCCAGGCCTGTTGTCACTCTGCAGTGATTCTTGGACATCGTTTGAATACATTTCGTTCATGATTTAATTAGCAGCAGCCTTTTCAAGTAGTTTCGAAACATATGGGAAATTCGGTCTGTAATTTTTCATCTGCTCGGAATGCAAACATTTTTTTTATTAATAGATTACCGCGGCCTGCTTTAGACTCACTGGCACATTACCAGAACAGCGGGAGTCAATAACTGATTTTGTCAAAAGAGGAAACAACACATCTAACATGTCATAATTCTTCAGTAATGATGTTGGATTAGGGTCTAAGATACATGATTTAGTGGGTGATTGTTTTATCAACTGCAACAACATATCAGATGAAATGAAAGTCACAAAGATTGCATTAACCCTTTAGCCGCCAAATTATTCAATCTGAATTTTCACCCACTTGAAATTGTGTCTCGCTGACGCGATCCACAACTTCAAGTGAGTGAAAATTATTGAGATTTGACAAAATGGAGGTAAAATGTTTTCAAATATTGCTGATTGATGTCATATGTTTAAAAGGTGGTACTTGATGTGCTAATAAAAAATGAAAACCTCAATATATGCGACACCGGCGGTTAAAAGGTTAAACATCCCTGGTATCCTGATCAAACAGGGTCACGCAGTCAGTTTCCTCGGGGCCTGCTCGGAGCTTACGCACTTTATCACTGAAAAAATGGCAAATTTTTCGAACATGCTGGGTGGTGGTGTTTCCTGAAGAGCTTCCGCATACAATTGGTCCTTAGCTTTGGTGATCATGTCTACAACATGGAAATTTTAAGTGTGGTGCAGTTGCTTGAGTATTTCTAATCCCTACTCGATCCACATTTTTCCATATTTACTTCTGGTAACTCTTTGAGCGTGGATCTCATTCGTAGACCACACAGGTTTCGGCAAACACGGCGTTTTTTTGTGTTAATAGAAGGGGCATGTTTGTCAGCAGATGCCTTCAAAGCTGTGCTGTGCAATGCATTTTACTGTTGTCAGCATTTCGTCGCCTCGGAGCTAAAGGATCCTATCTGCCACTCTGACGAGTGTCAGATAGGATCCTTTAGCTCCGAGGCGACGATTTGTTTCTGCAAAATAAACAGCAATGCTTGCAGTACATCTAACCTGCTACCTGGATCAACTTCTTGAAGTTCTCTTATGTTACATTCAGTCACGGCTGGCTCAGTCGGCTTCAGTTATATGGAATATTATACAGGGAGATGGTCGCACTAATTTCCAAGCATATTGGTGATTTCAACTTGGACTGTATTGAACAAATGGTCTGATCACCGTGATATCACAAGCTCAAGAGTTTGGTACGTTCATGCTTGTGAGTTAGAAATTTTACATGTTGTAATAAATCCATGGATTCTAGAATGAATATAAAATTACCTACATATGTCTTGGTAGGTCTATCACATGTTAATTAGAAGGGTCCCCTAGGATTGCTATCAGCTCATTTAGGAGTACTTTAAATCCCTGAATAAATTCTAGTGTTACACATATGATACAGCAGTTCCATATTTTGCAAGGTAGAATATAGACCATTGTTGTAACATGGCCACCAAGTAACAAAGCCGCCTGCAGTGTCAGGTAGAAAACATAGCATTGTTGCTATATTCACAAAGATATTTAATTTGCTATGTAGAATTGAACACATCACAGATAAAGGTACATCACATCACAATAACTTCAGTGTTATACTTGTTAAGTAGGATGCCAACTGTTTCGGATTCTACTCAACAAGTAACATAAATTGTTCTGTATTTGATCGAACAAGTGGGACAAATAAACTGTTCGGTATTCTACCTACCAAGTAGGATATGCACTATTTGTCGTTCTATCTTTCAAGTAGGATACACACACATCTGTCATGTGAGATACACAAACTGTTCTGTATTCAACATATCAAGTAGGACAAACAAACTATATATCATGAATTTTACATGTCAAGTGAGATACATAAGCTGTCATGTATTGTATTTGCCAAGTGGGTCACATAAACTGTTCTGTATTCTATCTATCATATGGGATACACAAACTACATAATAGCTGTCAAGTTAGTAGGATACACAAACTATTCTGTATTCTACATATCAAGTATAGGATATATAAACTGCTCTGTTTTTTGTTTTGTATTTCACTGTCAAGTATGGTACACAAACTCTTCTGTATTCTACCTGTTAAGTAGCATACCCAGTGATGTTACTATGCATGAGGCTCTGGCGCTCAGCCAACCACTTTTCCCAATGCAATTGCAAAATGTTACTATTAAGTTACAGACGTGATGGATCAAATGGAAATAGAAAATTGCGCAGAGAGTGTTTGGGTAAATACAGTGGCAATCAATGCGTGCATGCTGATCTGAATTCAGCGAAAAATCAGATAGTTTTTCTCAGGCAATTCAAACACTTGCGTGGCAGTTCCCATACCTGACGTTGTTTACCGAGCCAAGCAAATCACGGCTGATGCTTGGAGGGACGATCCAGCACTGGAGTACGGGGGGGGGGGGGGAGATTAAAAAAATGTGTATAATTCAACGTTACGCTACACATTAAAACAAACATAATTATATATCTATGTGCTTGAGCGCGTATTCTACATGAGTCGTCCCCTTGGCCATGAAAGGGTGTATCTGCCACTTTGTAAAGTGGCAGATACACCCTCTCATAGCTAAGGGGAAGATGAGAAGAGTTGGTATTTTATTTCGCAGTTATTTTGTCTGTGTGAAAAATGGCAGATCAACGTAAACAGTTGAACAAGACAAAAACAAGTAATAGTAACTGCTTACGGGCACAGCAGTGTTATTATTACAAATTCAGACTATATAAACTCTTACAACCATGGCATATTTTTGTATAAGCTATGGATAGCGAAAGATTTTTTTCCTTTTAAAAATTAAAAGAATGTCTTAGTTAGCTCTTTTCGCTTCAATTGAATAACTATATATGTTACGGTTCTACGGCCATTGGACATATTTTACTTTCAGTGCGGAGATCGACATTAGACGTCAGAATTTGACGTCTATGGACGTCAGATTCTGCCGTCTAAAGACGGGCCCGCGCGGAAAGGGTTAATAATAATTCAAACGATATGCTGATACATTTGTGACCAGTAGGACCTTAGGGATAATGTTATAAACTATACAATGACACTTATCATTTTTTATCATCTGATTATAATTATTGTTATCGTTTGTCTTTAAGTATATTTTGTGATACAATTCGCCGTGCATTTCGTAGCTATCGTCATAGATCTATTCTAGGCAAGGCCACGCAGATATTTGGAAAAATTAAAAAACTTTAAATGTTGCTTTTGAATGTTTTATTAACAATAACGTAATGTTTCGTATTACTCTCTATAGATTTAATTTATGATTTAAAGGCTATTTAATTGAATTGTTGCGTATACGCAAATAATTCTTACTGTATGCACATTTCCAGATTTCAGAAGAATACAAAAATACCATAACCCAGCAGACACAATAAATCAATGTTCGTTTAACGCTGGTCCAACGTCTTAGACGTTGGACCAACGTTAAACGAACATTGGTTCAACATATTATGTCTGCTGGGAACACTGCCCCGATATTGTAATTCTGATGTTTCAGCAGTAAACCATGGCGTGCAGCCCAGCAAACACGAGACATCAAAGCAATGTTGAACCAATGCTAGGCCACAGTCTGCGACGCAGGCACAACATTTGTTCAACATTGGGTCGATGTCTCGTGTTTGCTGGGAGTGTCCGTGATTGCGGCGCCTCGGACCACATGCCTCTGGGTGGGAACTGCCTAAACACGGGACTTCCGGAACATGTCAACGCATCCCGGCAGATCAACCGTTTCCACGCGATGCGGCGGCAGCTATATTTCCGTTCGATTGTTGCAGTTCAGCTTTATTTGACGTTTCCCAAATGCTCCACGGTTTTGGTCTCGATTCATCGGACTATCACCAACCACGCAGAGAAAAATGACACTCGAGCCTATATTGTGTCTAGTCGGGTCTGCAAAGCCGATAAGTGGTGATGTGTCCACTAGGTGGACACTTTTTTGAAATAAAAAGTGCATCTTGAGATACTTGTTTTTGGTTCACCCAAAAACAAGAATCTCAATATGCACTATTGATTTTAAAAAGTGTCCGCCCAGTTGGTATAAATGCCTATTTTAAAAGTAAGCAGTAACTGCTGTTTTGCTTCGCATGACAGTGGTGCCAAGCAAACACAAAACATTTGTATGACATTTGTGTAACCTTGGCCAAAATCTTTGATGTTGGTCTAACATTGCAAAAATGTTATACAAATGCTTTGAGTTTACTTGGATGTTTTCATAGCATCTTCGACCGGTTTTTATCTACAAGTAGCATGCCGAGATGACTGACAATTTTATCACCATTAATCTATGTTTAGCCAACATACTCGACGACCTTGTGAATGTCAGAAAATAAATATGTTTGCACGTCTCCCCAACACGAAGTCGTAGACTTCCCAGTGCCACATTATAAGGGGGCTGATATTATACATGTGTACATTATGATTGGAAAGCACTCGTCAGTCTTATTTATCTATTGGCGGTAAAGCCAAGTGTTTTATAGTACGGACATACTTTATACTTTTTTCATAATAATCTAGGCATAGGGGACTGAGATACACTACCGTCCTCCACCTGCACTGCGCACTGCCAGGAATGTAAAACTGGAGCTGTTTGTAATTATGGTCACCCTTATGCACGATATGTAGATGAATGTAGATTCAAGGGTGGGGGTGTCATGAATATAACATTACTTTTCTTAAAAAATATGTTATTTTATGATATGATCGTGATCTCATCATTGTCAGGGCATTCCGCCAATGAGTATATAGTACAGCTCCCGTATTCTCGTACAAGTTACGATATATCGTAGGCTTTTGATTGGTCGAGATGACCATCTCGACCAATCAGAAGCCTACGATATATCGTACCTTGTACGAGACTACGGCCCCAGAGTTCTTATGGACAGGGCAACCCTGTCGATAAAGGTGCAGTGATCATTCATTGACAGGGCAAATCTGTCAATAAGAGGTGAATATACCTGTGATGATATCGTATACACCTCCATGCATCAGCATCATCTGATGCATCAGCATCATCGTCAGATTCAAAGAAATAACAAAATTAGCGGAGTCACGAAACAATTAGTATAATATTAAAAAGAGTAGAAAGATATAGTGGGCAAATTATGTATGTTTAAAGCGGAACTAGCATCAAAAGGAATCCGGATCAGATATAATCATAATAATATATCTCCATGCTTGTTCAAAGTTTACAATTCCGGACGGACGGGGGCCCTGGTGCAGTGGTCAAAGCTGCCTGCTTGGGAAGTCGGAGATCGCGTGTTTGAACCCCGCTTTGGCATTCAAGTTTCAAAAAAAAAAGTTTCTCCCTTGCTCACTTGTAAAGATCCAATATTGTGCACAAATGTAACCTTATAAAACCCCATTCATTTCATTTACTATTCCAGACCCTCGCTCTTTCACTGTTGTTCTCACTGATGTTATATTAACCATTTAACCGTCAAATTATTAAATCTGAATTTTCATCCACTTGAAGTTGTGTCCCGCTGACGCGATCCACAACTTCAAGTGAGTGAAAATTATTCAGATTTGACAATATAGAGGTCAACTGTTTTCAAATATTGCCGATTGATGTCACATATTATCTTTAACATGTTCAAAAAGTGGTACATAATGTGCTAATAAAATGTGCATACCCGAATATATGCGGCACCGGCGGTTAAGGGGTTAATGCTCAGGGTGTATGTACACTCTATATATTCACTATGGGATCACGACATCATCCCGTTTGCGGTCAAAGGGTGCACCGGACTGTCGCCGATGAGTCAGAATCCGTCGTGTCTTCCGGGTTCACCTGTGACTATGTCTCAACGCCGGTTCAATGCTGGGTCAACGTCAGGGACGTTGACCCAGCATTGAGCCGGCGTTGAGTTTGACCGCGCGGGCAGCATGTGTTCCCGGTCCCGGTCACGGTCGGTCACATAGAACGGCCATTACCGTCTGGACTGTCACCCAGCAAAGACGGGACGTTTAACCAATGTTGTGTTGATGTTGGGCCAGCGTCGTAGACGATGACCCAACATCAAAACAAAATTGGTTAAAAGTCCCGTGTTTGCTGGGCATGAGGATCACTTCTGCCGATTAACCCTTAACGTGCTAAAGCATATGAGTAACCTTATTAAAAATGCTGTTCACTTTAAAAACGGTATAAATGGCTCAGATAGCCTTCATCGCTAATTTTGAATTCCTATTTTATGGACCATTTTATGTGATCATTTTATAAATTGTAACAATTTCAGAGCGGGTCTTTTGACGTCATATTATTGGGACGTGAATAATCGGACCCCGTACTGAAAGGGTTAATTGGCTGCAGATGGGGACTTATATGGTCTCAGATTCACGTTCCTCTGCTTGCATGCAATGCAAAGTCAAGCACACTCTTTTATTGTGATTTACACTGACTTTATAATGAAGAGGGTGTATATATTACGCACTTCATCACTGCTGGACGAAGATAATCGATTATTTATATATTGTTTTGCTATTATTTTTAAGCTCTTTTACACTTTTAGCAGTTTTATGACTCATGACGCTAATTTTTCATCCACTTGATGACCGAGAGGTAGCGTGCTCGGCCTCAGACCGCCAGGGCTCGAATTTCGAATCCTGTGTCTGGAGGACAGTGTCATCTCAATCATCTCACCATCCTCAGGAGGTTCTCCTGGCCCAGTTTAGCCTATATGTGCACAAAGGTGGCCTAAAGCCCGATTCATTTCATTTCATCCACTTGATATGTATTTCATCCATTTGATATATATCCGTATGTGTTATATAGATATATTATAATATAGCTATTTTATTTTACGATATTAATGTCGCTTCAAATATACTGCTTCCCGACTCATAGCGTTATATTTCCGTCCATTTGATAAACATTTCACTGTTATTTTATTTTGTTGTTTTTTCATTATAGGGGTATAGCAGATATAGCATTGGTAATTAAAACATTTAGATATTCATTCTTATTTGTGCAATGAATCAAAATCACACGATTTAATTAAATATATTATTTAATTCAATTATTTCATGTGGTGCAATGAAGCAGAATAGTATTAGAGGCTGCCCAGCCGACACATGACGTTGAATCAATGTTGGTTTAACTTTGATCCATGTACCGTCTACGACGCTGGACCTACGTTAAACATAGAAGTTGATAATAAATAGAAACTGATGGCAGTTTGATAATATTTTTTGCACTTTTAACAATACATCTCCGACCTCCGTTCAAAATCATAAAATTGATCATTTTCTTGCTTCAGCTGTGCTCTGCTTAATGATGTTTTTCCAAGCATTGTTGTTTGTGAACCTTGTGTCTTTTCCCGACCAAGCCCTTCTCTTTGTGATTGATTGCGGAATAACCTGATGGCGGGCAATGCAGGCAGGTAATATACGGTGATCTACTAGTGACAGCAGGACATCATTGAACATGGTGTCCCCTTGGATATAAAAGGATGTATCTGCCAGTTTGTAAAGTGGCAGAATACATCCTTTTATATCAGAGGAGACGATGGTCGCCTACTTACTTCTCTTCGTGCATTGAATGGACACTCTTCTTCTGTTGATGCAGATTTATTATGCAATGTTACCAGTTTGAAAATGAAATACATGGAGCTATCACGTGGATAAATATAATATCCATCCTATCACTTGAATGGGAAATACTATGATTATGAATACTTCATACAATCACTCAAGATGTTGAGCCAATGATGATTGAATGTTGGACCAGTGTCCCAGTCATTAGACCAGCATTGCAGCAACATTGGCTTAACTAATTGCTGAATTGAATGAATCTATGAATACCCTTTCACCGCGGGATTATGGCGTCATATATCGCCTGAGCGCTGAATTAATTATTTTTTAACTAAAAAAAGTAATTAATGATGTAGCCGTCTGCCAGGGGGTCGCCTTTTAGCGACATCCGCGGTGAAAGGGTTGAATGAAAGAGCGAACAAATGTATGGGTGAATGAATTATTGACTGAATGAATGAATGACTGAATGACTGAATGACTGAATGACTGAATAAATGAATGAATAAATGAATGAATGAATAAATGAATGAATGAATGAATGAATAAATGAATGAATGAATGAATGAATGAATGAATGAATGAATGAATGAATGAATAAATGCATGAATGGATGAATGAATGAATAAATAAATAAATAAATAAAAAAATAAATAAATAAATAAATAAATAAATAAAGAGATAAATAAATAAATAAATAAATAAATAAATAAATAAATAAATGAATAAATAAATAAATAAATAAATAAATAAATAAATAAATAAATAAATAAATAAATAAATAAATAAATAAATAAATAAATAAATAAATAAATAAATAAATAAATAAATAAATAAATAAATAAATGAATGAATGAATGAATGAATGAATAAATGAATGAATGACTGAATGAATGAATGAATGAATGAATGAATGAATGAATGAATGAATGAATGAATGAATGAATGAATGAATGAATGAATGAATGAATGAATGTTTAAGTACACCTCCTATCAACATGATCAAGGATGGTGTGAGACCAATCAGATGACACTGCCCTCCAGACACAAGATTTCCATATTTATCTCTGGTGGCCTCAGGCCGAGCACGCCACTAACAGAGGCTCCCAGCAAAACTGGATCTTTGAGAGTGTGCAACGTAACATATTTCTTTTTTTGCAACCTGAATACCAGAGCGGTGGGGGGGTTTAAACAGGCATGCTCCTACGTAGAAGGCAGTAGGCCTAACCAACAATACGCCACCCAGTAAACACAAATTATTTGTACAACATGTATGCAGGGTCGGCCCAACGTCTTCGACGTTGGTCCAATATTGTATTAATTTTGCACAAATGTGTTGTGCTTACTGGGCAGGGCCATCGTCCTCCAATCACTTTGAATGCTGTCTTCGACTCCTCGAGACATTGTCTGGTAACAGAAAACAAATCTTTGACGCATCACAGTTCATCCCAGCAAACACGAGACGTTGGCCCAATGCTGGGGTAATGGTGGGCCAGCGTCAAAGACGATGGGCCAACATTAACCAAACATTGCTGTAAATGTATGTCAGTCTGGCTATCATACAAAATGCAATCATCTGAACCTCCCAGATAATGTGTTTATTGGCAAACATGGGTGAATTTGTGTGTTTGTCTGCAGATTTTAGTATCGTTTCTGACGTGGCTATGCATAAATTGTTGTTATTGCATATAAACAAGAACCAGGAATCCTTAGTATGATAATATACAGTCTGCTTAACTCCAGATATTTACCCGGAGTATTGACTGGGTAGTACCGCATGGAATACCGCGAGGAATATAACATTCCAAGAAGAAATAATTCGTTTTTAAACGCTGATATGTTTTTAACAGAAAAATATGTATAAATAAGGAGCAGTATTTTTCGCAGAAGAGATGCATTATCTGCTTATTCCAGAAGATATGTTATAACATTTAAATGTTTGACAGACCAGATACATACTAGTATTTCATAGAAGAAAATGTGATATCCCCAAAATATATCTATGTGTCAAAGTTAAAAAATGCGACATGTATATTTCACAACACAAGCAATTCACTGTTCCAAAGCAAACAAAAAATGCAAGCTTCTAATACGGATGCAAGATGCGGAAATTATATTTAACACAATAATAATACATCATCTTCGAAACATATATCTAAATCATACATCTTTTTCGTTTGATTTGTTTTATTCTTATTTATGACAAAAAACTATTCTTAGAATAACAAATCTGGCCTATGCGCCCCATCAACAAAATCTACATTTCGATTTTGAAACATACACTGCTCGGTCTTGAATTATAGATCTTGTGATTGGAGCATGTGTACAGGATAAGAAAGACAAGACATGTTGTCACCTAAATATACGGTATATGCGTGAGATTAAAATATGATAGTTAGATATACGGCCCATTGACAATTAGTTTTGATGAGATATCGGATTAATCTCTTCAGAATCCCTACCCCACGAAAAACGTATTATCCTCTCTGAGGATATCGCAGGTCCAGAGGAAGCCCAAAAAATATTAATCACACAAACGAAAACTTATCCCTTAGTATGGGCTTCTTGTAATATCTTAATGTGTATGACACTTTCTTAGACTTATGGACTTGTGATTCATCAGATCTTCGGGCCGCCGTTTATATGTCAATCATATTTATTTCATGCAAACCAATCTTGATAAAGGACAAAAGGCTGATAATTATTACAGAATATACAGGCAATCTATACACGGACACACAATAGCCAATAAAAAATAAAGACACATATATAGGTCTACCACCTGACAAATACTGGCATGAAATGGGAAGCCAAAATAGAGTATCTGCTTATCTGTAAAGAAAGCAGATACAGATAGTGCCTTTTAGCTTTGCACGACAGTAGGCTACTACATAACACGCCATAAAACAACCAGATGGTTTTCCGTTGGACCAACTAGCTGTCAATGCTAGCCAAAGAGCTGTTCAGTATTGCAGCGTGTTCTACGTATGATCAAGGAATCCCTATAGATTCCTTGGTATGATAAACATGATAAATTAACTCATATATATAGGTATACAAGTTTGGCTTTAATGCCATATTCTATTAAATGACTAAACTATCATATATTCACTTTGGTATCACATGAATCAATGTGAAAAATAATTCCGCTCACCCAACGAACTCATCACACGTTGAAGTTAATAGATTATGAGATTATGGTGCCCACTGCTGACCCAGGACACAACAAGCCCATGTGATGGGTCTTGTCAGTCTGCCTGGACTCAATATTGAAAATACAAAAACCCGTATAAAATCGATTTGGTGGGCACCAATCTGAACTGCTTATGACGACTGAAATATCCAACCAGACAGCTCTATCTATATAATGTCTTTACCCTAAGAAAATCATACAAATATAATTTGATGCTGAAACAATGTGAAATAAAGTACTCAGAGACGTTGACCAAATGTTGGGCCAGTGTCGAAGACGGTGGGTCAGCATTAACACAACATTGGGTCAACGTCTCGTGTTTGCTAGGTAAGCAAGATTCACTTTCTTGGTGACGTAAACTAACGGACCATAACATGCACATGGGTCACTCAGCTGACGGATACATTCTGGTTGCTTGGATATGACAACGAAACAAATATGTGAGCCTCAGATACCGAGAGGTAACATGCTTGACCTCCAACTGAAATCTCTATTTTATTCACTCACATAGAATCGGGATTCGATTCCTGTTTCCGGAAGTAATTGTACATCAGCTACATTTACGTTCCCATATGTTGCCAACTGTACTGCTCTGAAAAGCCAACATAAATTATCTGCTTACTTGGAAATCAGGCAGATACTGCCTTTTGGCTTTGCACGGCAGTGAAGTATTTTATGTGATCCGAATCACAGCTTGTTGCGTAAACGGGTGCCCTACATGTACATGGAAACGTACGTGTACCGTCAAAACCCTCAACCTTATTTGAATGTTTTAATTGCAATCTATAGATAAGTTTACACGAATTATTTGCCATGTTCAGGTGTCATACGGATGTTTATCGTTGATCAAATCACCACCTTACTTATGATTAATGTACTTGCTCATTTTATAGTCCTTTTTATAGCGCTTTCTTGCGAGCAGCATCACATTAATATTTAATTTAATATTCTGAGAAACGGTTCCAGTTAGTTCAGTTTCCACTAATTTAGCCCTACAGCTAATTGCAAAATTATTGTCGAAATCTGAATTTGATCCACCGTAGCCTACATGAGAGGTGTATACATATATAGTATAGTATTCGTTCTAATACATGCACGTCAATAATATTATATATATTATTTATTATATATAATATTTTTATTATTATTACATATATTTCTATTAAATTATTATTTTACACTGCAGCTGGCAAAAAAATTGTCTCACTTAAAAAAACTTTCCCGAGTTACTATATTTTAATCGTCGGAGCTAGAGCCGAATATTACATTGCTAAATTTCAAATTCTGTACACGCGTAATGACCATGTTGCCGATTATGATGCATTCCCAGTTTGCCCTAAGCGACGGCTACAAATGAAATAATTGGAAGACACACGCTCATTACAGCATAGTCTTAGCCTCTTATAGTTGCTGGGTATAACTCGTACGTAAGTTATTTTTTCACTCACACAGTGTCGTGAGAATCGTCGATTCATACGCCTCTGTGCGAGTAAACAATGCCATTTTATTAAAAATTACGGTAATTTTAATATATAGTAGCTCATACCCTTCTATTTTCATCTTAATTCTTGACCTATAATAAATTATAAGCTAAGTTTATGCGCTCAAGAGCTCACCCACCGCGCTCAAGGGGTTAATTGGTTATGCAACATTTCGGATGCGGCCATTTTAGATAACCCGCTGGAAATTGGCTGGGACGGTCACCTGGTCCGGCGGCCATGGATCTCGTTAAGGAGCTGGATCCATAGCACTCGTGATCCAGAGAATAGCGTCCGTGGACGGGCCGTGTGAATGCCAGCACTTCATCCTGTAGTGCAAAGGCGATGTACGACAATAACTGCTCACCCAGCGAACACGATACGTTAATTGAGCCAATGTTGTTTTAATGTTAGGCTGACGTCGAAGAAGAGATGTAATATCAGCTCATTATAAGGAGGTAAATATGTAGATTTAAACACAGCACGCATTTATATCCTCATTGTAGATCTCATTCTGGGTTATATTGACATTAAGATTAAATGATGAGCAATTAAAAGGACTGCACTAGCTGATATTAAAATACATAAATTTGAAATTTAGTATCCTATCTGTCACTCTGACGGGTCGCAGATGGGACGCTTTAGTTCCGAAATGACGCAATATAATACTGGTAAACGTGACGTGATATTGGACTGATGCTGACGAGCATAATCATTCACCGCGCTCTGTTTCTGTCACGACATCACGATACTGGAATATATAAATAATACCAATCGTTCTCAATGAATCATCCGTCGGTCAGATAACGTACTGTGTGCCACACTAATAAATATAGATTAAAACTTAACCTGCTAAGTCACCTTACTTAAATTTTCACCCACCTGGAGCTGTGTCTCGCTACCGTGACCCACAACTTCAAGTGGGCGAAAATTACTCTTATTTGTTTCATTTGAGACTCCACATTAATTTGCAAATCTCGATGTTTAAACACTCACTTTATTCCCAATAACTGCGATTTAACCGGGCGAGGAAACTGATTAAAACGATTATAGTTGTCATTAGCGCTTAAATGGTTAACCCTTTGACTTCCAGGTCGGGGTGCATGCCAGGATCCAGATATACTGGTGTAGGAGTTTTATTTTTCGTCATTTGAAGCTGGAATTGCTAACGCAATTTCCAGCTTCAAATGACGAAAAATACATAAATGTAGTATATATTTGACGAAAATTTGTGTCATTTTATGGTTACGTTCATTGACGAAATGGTAATGGTATGCTGGAAGTCAAAGGCGGAGTTGTTAACCGTAGCGCCTCATAAATAGAAGAATATGATGCAACTCGGCTTATCCATTCTGCCATGCAAAAGCAAAAAAAAACAGTAGATGATTGCGTGGAATGTAAGCAGTTACTGCGGTTTGCCTTTGCATGGCACTTCTCCTGATCACTGTATGTGTTGTATCAGAATCATGAGTTGGCCACAAAATCGACGTAAATTGCATTTTGGTGGCGGCAGAGTTGTGGCTATGTAGTTAGTGATTAGCATAATGTGATCAACTAAAATACGTAATACACACAAAAGATATATTTATGAGGGTAAAGACTTGCAATCGTGTCTGTTACATATTGATATATTATTATATAATGTTCACATAAATACAATAAGTTAGCGAGGTTTGTCGTTATTGCATGTATTATTGTGTATAATGATTCTCTGATTAGACTAATAATCCTCCACTGATTTCATTCATCATTGGATGGTACAATCAGTTTATTCAATGATTCCGACGTCGTGTGAGTTAATATTCATCAATGACCCTTTGCGTGTCAGTGATCCATACATGCGTCACAGAGCAATTTGCTTTCTTTTAAACCCCCAAATTAATAACTTCGAATCTTGGATCACTTGAAGTTGCGTCTCGCTGACGCAATCGACAACTTTAAGTGAGTGAAAATTATTCAGAAACGGAGGTCAACTATTTTCAAATAGAATCTGATTAACATGCTCAAGAGCTGATAATAATAATGTACTAATGAAAAATGGAAGAATATAAATATTTAATAAAAAATCATTTTATTCATGCATGAATGCAAATAAGGTGCAAATAAGGTGCAATTTCGCAGCAAGTGAAGTTAAAATAATAACATATTTAGGTATTTTATTGTAGCAAATATTATATAAGGAACTTTTGTCAAGGTATTAACTTTCAGTCATTTATCATGTTTATCATTAACATGATTAAAAAGTGATAGTAATTTTAAAAAAGATAAAGCACTAAAAGTTACGATAATATTTTCGGAAAGTAACGAAACCCAGTTGTTTTAACCCTATATATATACTCAGTCGTTTAATTAATTTGATAGGCTGATCAAATCAATATTATTGAGAATGAAAGGAGTGTTTAAAGGTGATCTATCACCCCTTATATGGTATGAATAATTATGTCCTTATATGGGGTGATTGGCTATCATGTGACCATCTCAGAGGGTCACATGATAGCCAATCACCCCATATATGGGGTGATTGGCTATTATGTGACTCTCTCAGAGGGTCACATGATAGCCAATCACCCCATATAAGGAAACACTTGTGTCTCATCTTGTGGCAATTTTGATTTATCTGTCACAAAATTATTCATACTATATGAGGGGTGATAGATCACCTTTAAACATCAAGATTTGTAAATTGTTGGTCACAATTCAATCAAATGTGAGTAATTTTCACCCACTTGACGTTGTGGCTCGCGTTAGCGAGACACAACGTCAAGTGGGTGAAAATTAAAAATGTTCGACGTAACTAGCTAAATCATATTAACCACATTAACCACGACTCTAATCGTTTTAATTCTTTTGATAGACTGATCAAATCAATGTTATTGGGAATAAATTAGTGTTTAAGCAGCAAGATTTGCAAATTGGTGGTCTAAATTTAATCGAATGTGACTAGGAAGTGGATGGAAATTTAAATAAGATTATTTGACGGAAAACGGATTTGCTCTTTATGGCCGAAGTAAAAAAGTACTGAATCATTTCCCGAGATTAGTCAGTGAAATAAATAAGGTCTTTATAAGCACACGATTTAAAGTCTACGAATTGAAAACCCCTGAACGGGTGGATTTGATTACAATGTTCCCCCATTTGAAGGTGTGGGTCTCGGTTGCGAGACACAACTTCAAGTGGGTGTAAATTTAGAATGTATGACGTAACCTATGTATATTAGCAGATCAGCGTATCGAGCACAGTGTGTCCCCAGCAAACACGATACGTTGGCCCAATTTTAACATTTATCCAACATAGGACCAACGTATCGTGTTCGCTGGGTCAACTTGATTCGAATTGCACTTTTGGCAAACTGTCTGGTTCGAGTCGAGCTAGTCAAGAAGAATAAGAAGGAAGGTTCAAATACAAAGCAGCAGCACTCACTTAACATGTTTTTTTCTCTTTTTCTTTGACTTGACCTGTCTAGGCATATGCCCACCCCTCCCCAGTGCAAAGCAAATGCAGGCGGTAGTATCTGCTTACGTTTCATGTGAGCAGATACGGCTGTCTGCCTTCCACGACTGGAGGAGTATCGAGCGGTGCGCAATCCCTAGAGATCCAGAGACGCCGAGTTAGATACGTGGGCCGGGTTTTCAAGTGACACCAAACTCTAAATGACGGGTGCGTTGGTGGATAACCATTCAGTCACAGACGGGGGGGGGGGGGTGTCTGGGCGCATAAAACCATCCCATGTCGATGTCAAGAGCATGGCGGCGACCCCGCAGCCTTTCATGCTGTACGTTTGATTTGATTGCCACGCCGGTTTGAGCGGCTTTCGTCTTCTTTCCGGTGCTGTCAAAGGTAATTGCGGACACCTATCCGAAGTGACGAGGGGGTCGTGACAAAACTGAAATGCAATGGCAAACGGTAGTAGCTGCCCCCTTGTCTAGTGAGCGGTTCGGCTTTCTGGCTTTACAAGACAGCACAGTGACGTACGTGTCCTTTCCCTAGCCGTGCACAAGCCCACACCATAAAGATGTTAACCGTGGATTGCTGTGTGCGTTTTAAACGAAAAAATCAACGTTTTTCAACATGGCGGTGACTAAGAGCGATCTCTACCCCAAGGTCCAAAAAATGCCTATAACTGTTCAATGACCGTGCGGAAAATGAGTTGAGCATGCTATCTTGTAGATGAAATATTACTGATTCTAATAAACCTATTTTCGACCCGATTAATTGAGACCAAGTCTTAGATATGACCGTCTAAAGAAATGTCTCACTGTGGCTGTGGCCGAAAACTTTTTAATTCCGTTTTAGCCACGTTGGGGCTGTGGTTCTGCTGACTCACTTGCTCTTTTCACGGACAACCACCAATCGTGGTGAGCGTGCCCGAAGAGGCTTCAAACATCTTCTCTGTACACATGGCTGGTTAACCCAGTGGTGGTTTAATGTTGGTTCAGCGTCTACGACGCTGAACCAACATTAAACCACCACCGGACGAGCGTCATTTGCTGGATCCGCGCTGCAAACCGGAGCGTACCAGAGTATCTATTAAAAAATCTTCCAGGCCCGCAGTCGAACCCGCCGTGAGTACAGCACCACGCCCGCCATCGCGTCGCGTCTTGCTGATGGCGCGTGTACGACTCATCAGCCGCTGTGCCCCGCCGGGATTTCAGCTAGACCCATCGCGATCCGCGGGCGGCACGCAAAGAGTGCGGGAGATTCTGGTCGGCAGACAGGCTGGGGACGTGCAAGCCTGACCCGCGACCGACTCCAATTTAAACTCGGTCACTTATCTGAACCCTGCTGCCCCAAGAATTGCATTCTGCCAACCATGACTTGCGGCCACTTTCCTGCCGCGCAAAACCACCTGTGTCCCTTCCGTGTTTGACGCGGGATTTCTATTTTCGTGAATTTACATATCTCGCAAATTCCGAATAGAGTCTTGGTAATAAAATTGAACATCCCCGAGTTTTAAATTGAGCGTGTGTAGTCCTGCTGTAATAATTGTACTCATTTACTTTTTTATTTCGTATTAAGCCTTTATTGCTGACGCAATTGCCAGCTTCATATATACCCAGTAAGCACAAACATTTGTATACTATTAATTTTGTACAATGTTGGACCAACGTGGAAAACGTTGGGCCGGCGTTGTAGGCCTACAAATATTATACAAATGTTTTTGTGCTATATGACAATTAGCCCAACACATCCCAACACTAGCCCAACTTAAAAACTAGACCTTACAGTTGGTGCAAAAACTCTTTAAAAAGCATCGCCCGTATTGAAGAAGGCGAAAAAATAATGGCTCGCCATGTCCTCCATTGTTGGGCGACATATCGTGTTTACGGTATGGTTATCTTCTGCTGTCTCTTTTGATCTCGCGACTTAACTGCTGACAGTAACAAATCGATGGAAAAGCGGGGGGACTTCTGAACATGGAGAGTTGAACTTCGAACACATCCAAGTATAATTATCACTATATAGGATGCTTGTAAACTAGCAGATTTCAGTACTCAGTATAATAATTACCATAAAAGCTACTACAATTAAGATGCTGCATTTGAAGATTTTTACAGCTGGTGAGCCATTTTTGTTATTCAAATCTATTTTGAATACAACTTTTATTTACAACTAAAACGACTAGACTTAAGTATATTACTCTGATGGTTGCTGTATATGCATTACAGTACAAGCGTTGACCTATTGATGGTATACTGTTTGGTCAGCGTCGCAGACGGTAGATCAGCCGTTACCAGCATTGATTTAAATCTCCCAGCAAAAACGAAACCTTAACCCAATGGTGAGTCAATGTTGGTCCATCTTCTACGATGCTGACCCAACATTGATCCACCAATGGGTCAATATCTCGTTCACTCTAAACAATATAGGTTCTTTACAAGAACCCCTTCACTACTTTTACCATGCTGGTTTGCCGGTTTGACGTTTCGTGTTCGCCGGGAATGTATACATTCATTGATACACACCTTAAATTGTATACTAAGTAGTTTGCTGAGCTATATTAAGAGTTGGAATATTGATTGAGAATGGGAAAAATTATATCGTGACATGGCTACGTTCTGATTATATAGGGAGAAATGATTATATGGGCTAGGGCATATTTATTAATTTTCCTCTTTACTCATCCGAATTAATTTCAGTTGAGATGTCCTTTCTTATCAAGATAAGACTATTATTACAATGTGGACATTTTTTGACCGTCATGATCTGCAAAAAAGTAGCCCATATAAATCTTCAAAAAGATTAGTCATGGTAAAGTATCCCGTATCATACAGTTGATTAATTAATTCCACGCCCGCACGAACAAAAAATAGCGCAACGTGGCTGTGGAAGCTCAGCATACACACACAATACTCTTTCAGCTTCTCCGTTATTGGCTAATTATTGAAACTATTTCAGTATTATTTGTCAGCCATCACTTGTTCTGCTGATCGCAGCCAACATTTTTTGATGTTGACCCAATGTTGGTTCAACGCTTACAACGCCTAATGTTTTGTATGAATCATGGAAGAACAAAGTTTTTTTTCAATTTGAAATCATCATAAATGTCTTAGTTAGCTCATTCCGCTTCATTTTAATACATATATGTTATGGGTCTACGGCCAATATAAATATTTTAATTCTTTTAGTGCGAGGACCGTCTTTATATGTCAGAATCTGACGTCTACAAACGTCAGATTTTGACATATAAAGACAGTCCTCGCGCTGAAAAAAATAATATTGTGTCTGCGCTTCAGATATTGGCTCAACATTAAACCAGCACTGTCTAAGAGGGTGCATTATACACACTAGACAGTGCTCCAAACTGCTCAAAAGAGCTTGCAGTGCTGCCCGTGGTGTACCGCATAACAAATATAATATATAGCTATTGAATTAGTTCGGAAAGACAATGGCACATAGGGTTAATTGTCCTAACTCTGGGCTTACTGCATTCTCATTCATCAGATCCACTATCCTTCCACTATAGCGTCAGCTAGTGGAAGTGCTAGTGTGGCCCTGAGAAGGAGGCTGGGCTTACTGTTGTCGCAATATTGCTAGAAACTATACAGAAAGCGACGTAAGCCGTATGCATATTTACGCAATTCTGTTTGCAGCAGGCATAGTCATCTCGGACCGAGTATGACATTCTACCCCCGACCAATGATAGAGTGGTTCAGCATGTCACGTGATGAGATCAGCCAATCAAATCCGTCATTCAGTTGCGTTACTTTAACCCTTTAACCGCCAAATTATTCAATCTGAATTTTCCCCCACTTGAAGTTATGTCTCGCTGACGCGATCCACAACTTCAAGTGAGTGAAAATTATTCAGATTTAACAAAATGGAGGTCGCCTGTTTTCAAATATTTCTGATTGATGTCACATTTTATCTTTAACGTGTTTAAAAGGTGGTACTTAATGTGCTAATAAAAAATGAAAACCCGAATATATGCGGCACCGGCGGTTAAAGGGTTAATTAGGGGATGGAATACCATACTTGGCCCACCGTCTACGACGCTGGCTCAACAGAAAACCAACATTGGGCCAGCGTCTCATGTTTGCCGGGTAGTGTGAAAACATCTATGCCTGTATGTTAGAGAGAGGTTTCACTCCCCGCTTGACAATGAAGCACTTACTCTTCTTGTCGGCACTGTAAGACATTGTTTTCCAGATTAGTCTTCCGATTCCGCTCACGTTCCAAAGACAGAAATCATAGCTCATGCACGATTACAGAATCACTTGAAACAATTTACACTAGAATTAGGTGGCGTGACTTCCTTGTAATACAGTTATGTAGCCCCGTGTGATTAAAAGCCGTTCGCCATCCTATATATAGCATTACTCTTGCAGGAACCGGCACCCACCGCTCAAGACAACTTATTTATGGGCACAATTTGCGGGGCGTGGTCACCTGGTCACACATTGAGATTACAATGAAATACTTTCTGCTGTTTAGTAACTGATTACGTTTCAAATAAGCAAATACTGCCGTAGCCGTGTCGTCCTCTCCGAGGCCGTGGATTGATGTATTTGCTTTACCCGAAAAATTCAACATGGCGGTGACTGAGTCTGAGAACGATCTCGACCCCAAGGTCCGAAAATCTCCATAACTTTTAATGACTGTGCGACCTGTGAGTTGAGTGTGCGGGCATGTAGCTGAAATGTGATTAATTCTAAAAAATATATTTTGACCTGATTGTTATGTCTTAGATATTATGACCGTCCAAATTTGTGGCTGAAACCAGTTTCAGCCATTGCGGCTATTACTTCTGATTGCCTTTGCATTGCAAAGCAACGGATTTCAATTTCATTCTTCAATAATTATTTTGAAGCTCGTTTGCATGAATTATATATGGAATCGTATTGTCTTTATCTTGTGTTTATCTTGTGTTTATCTTGAGCTTCGACTGTCATACGCTTACATCATCGATTGCCTTCATAATCATAATATAGACATGCATACTGACCCCTCTCCACAGAGGTCTCTCTATACAATTTGGTCCACAACCAGACATGCGCATTCACGGTGACGTGACTGCTTTAACCCTTATAGAGCTGGGGTCGACTTTAGACGTCACAATCTGACGTCTGTTGACGTAAGATTCTGCCGTCTAAAATCGATCCCGGTAGTGTAAGAGTGTAAATATTTATAATAACCGTAGACCCATAGCACAGGTATTCACGAAGAGCTAACTAAGACGTTTATAAGGATTGAAAATGGAAAAAAAACACTTTTGTCTCCATAGTTTATAAAAAAATAGCGCGATTTAATGGTCAATATGAGTAAGGTGACAATACCCACGTACGACACGCCTCACATCGGCGACTCCAATATGCGTGCTTAGGGGGGGGAGGGGGGGGGGGGAGGTGGGGGAAATATACTTATTGACCAGGCAATATACTCGAAACCGAAATTACAGTAATACATAATTATTACGAGTTTTTATAACAACGTTTAGGCTTATTTGTTGGTTTCGGAACGCTTGGTTGCTTTATAGATTATGGTTCTTTGTGGTTGCTGTTTATTCACTAACAATGGTTTATATCGAGCCAGTCACAATCAGTAATATAGTTGGTACGGCCCGACACACAGCTATCGACCTTATAAAAATACCTGACACAGTATCTTACCGGAGGGGTCCACAGATTATCTTGTGACTCCTGTAAACGACTGTTTTAACACTTATCCTGCTGATCACCACTATTGTCGTTTTTAATCCGTTTTATTAGTCAACCAAGTCACGGTTATGGGGAATGAAATGTGTGTCTAAACATCAAGATTTGCAAATATTTGTGCTCAAATTAAACAAATAATATTATGAGTAATTTTTAGCCACTTGAAGTTGTGGGTCGCGGTAGCGAGACACAACTTCAAGTGGGTGGAAATTTAAATAAATTAACTTGACAGGATAAGGTTTAGAGCATTATCGATATATAGGTCCTACCGAGTTTCTTAAGTTTATAATAATTTTATCATCTTAAATAACCATTGAATGTTTGCAGACATTTGCCGAAATCCACATAAACAGATAAACAAATGAAGGCCTAACACACACAATCATGGTAGAACTGTAATAATCATGATACATGATAGCCATGGCATCATTAGTTCAGTTCGCTATCCTGATACTTTAATTGGTAAAATGTAAAACATCACAATGCACCTTCATTCTACCAAGACCATAAGATATACAATTATTGTTTCTTGCTAAACATAAATAATAGTGAATTATGACGGATGTACGAATAAGATAAATTACGATCCCTGAAAAAAATTCGATATTCCTTCCATCAGTCTAATGATTCTATTTTCAGTCTGATAATATAAATAATCTCCCAGATTTTAGTGATGATGTACTATATATTGTGCTGTGAGCAACCGTTATATAGAATATGTACAAGGCTTATACAGTATACCCACCAATCCTGACTATAAAATACATGACCGGGATCTGAACAGGACGTCCCGACCGCGCCATGTTCTGGATCAGCGCTGGGCCATGTGAAAATACGTTGTCCCAGAGCACATGTATACAACTTATTGTGTCACAAAGACGTAATGGCACGACCACAGATAGCCAACACGAAGCATGGCCTCGATGCTGGTTTAATGCCGGACCAGCATCAAACCAGCATCGAGACAGCATCCCGCTCTTGCTGGAGAGGAGAGCAGCGGGCACGTGTTTAATGACGGAGACGTCCAAAAGTGGTACAGACCCGGTCGATATACTAATGAAAAGATGTGCCCCACCAGAGTGCAGAAGCACCTCTTTGTATTCTCTACTGGCAAACTCCTCAGGAAAATCGGCCCTTCCTCCTATAGGGACCCCGCTTCACTTCACTGAAAAGGCAACCCGATCTCATGTAACGTAATGCCGAGCTTCTTTAAACTTGTCCCACAGTACGTATTTGCTTTAAACAGGAGACCCTGCTGACTGGCGGGTCGCATGTACACTCCCTATCACTCTGAGGCCGCTTCAGATCGATAGCTATTGGCAGCGGCAGGCATCTGACTCAGATGTTCAAAGTATACATGGCAATCTGGTGTTGGTGGCACCAGATTTGTGTTTACTTCTGAGCTCTTTCAAGCCTAATCACGGACCTACTATAGCTCAGTCGGTTCGGCTGTGAACTCCTAAACTGGGAATACCGGGTTCAAATCCCGCATGAACCTGTTGCTGGTGACATAATGACTGTGCGTGATATAATGTACTCCAAATCGACGTATGCAATGTTGTCTATGGCTTACTATAAACAAACAGAAATAATCCCTAATCCCCATAGTTAACTAGCATGTTTCTGATGATTTTAAATAAAAAAAAGCCTTTGGTCTCCATTGGTTATGGTAGGTGAAAAAAAGGTATGGATGTTAATATCAGGATTAACCTTCAAAGCGATGAATTTTTTTTATGAAAACCTTGGAGGCAAAAGTGTTTTTTTTTAATTTAAAATCATCATAATCGTCTTAGTTAGGTCTTTCCGAATCATTTGAATACCTATGATAAGGGTATACGGCCATTACATATAAGTTTTACTTTTACCATGTTTACAGTGCGGAGATCGACTTTAGACGTCAGAATCTGACGTCTACAGACGTCAGATTCTGACGACTAACGTCGATCCCCGCGCTGTAAGTGTTAAAGGAGCTAGCTGTCCCAGTATTAAAGAAATAAAATATGTTTAGATTTTATACAATTTCGTAATATTGTCTGTCCGTCATGCGGGGTCAAACCCCGCTATCTGGGATGGGCGTGTAGCACCGCTGATGTTATGTGAGTCAAATAATATGAACCGACAGGAAATGTCACATAGAAAAGAACATGCAAATCCGTGAAAACATAAATGCTAGCGGATATTGAAAAACCTGAAGCAAGTATCAAGTTATAATTAAATCCGGGGCTCAAAAACTAATCAGGCTCAGTCGAGTGGTGAAAATAAATGTCAAGATAATTATTCTCATAATTAGCATCATGTTCGTCATCATAATCGTCATCATTTTGCTTGTATGATAAAAACTACGATACAGCATCAAATACCTGGAACTCACTAATATGACAAATACAATCACGTGAGCAAGTAAAGTGACACAGCGAGCGAACAAGCAAGCAAGCAAGGAGACAAAATAATTAACTGGTCCGGATTATATAAGGCAGAACCATAACTGCCTACTTTTCATGTAATCAGTTACTGCTGTCTGCCTCTGCGTGGCATCAGAAAGCTCACAAGCTTTTGAAGGCATTGATTTGTCTGCTCAGTCAAACAGACATAACGCGTACCGGATGACGTAAGCAGTGGTAAGCATGGTTGTGGAAACGTGTCACGCATTTGCAATTTAAAGTCGTCACATGTAACGTTACATAATGTTCTGTTATTTATACAAGCAAAAACACAACCGAAGTATACAACACTGTTAATATAATGTGAGAAAAATACGTATATGGCAGTGACAGTCATCATGCGTATACCCGTCTGCGTAGTACGTACGGCATCCGTATCCGGAGGTCAACCGCTTATGTTGCGATCGTGAAATATGCGTATACATAACGGATACCGAAACGTGAAGATGATCCTTGTATTGTATTCTAAAAACGGAGACATTACATATTAAATACAGCGCATTGCTCACGTATAGCGTATGTTGGTTACGAATACGGGCAAATAGTATGCATACCGATCATAATTTGGCAGATGAGTATGACTAACACACGGTTTAGTATGCATTTTTATGAATATAAAGCGTTGCATAGTTTCTGCAAAATGTCTCCCAGCTGCCACAGTGTTGTATGTACCACTCATTTAAGTGACACATGCAACATTTTGTCTGCTATGGTACGAGGTTTGCCTTGGTGAAACGCTCTTTTCTAAAGTGATCCTAGCAGGTACATCCATCTCACACATGGTGCATAGTATTTCCCAGCATTGGGGGGGGGGGGATGTGGAGGCTGGTACAGTGATTAAAGCTGCCTGCTTGAAAAATCGGAGATTGCAAGTTGTAGCCCCGCTCTGACATTCAAGTTTAAAAGACACAAAATGTTTCTTCCCCGCTTACTCGTAAAGATTCAATATTGCGGGTAGCTTCCGTGACCGAGAACTAGCGAGCTCGAATCTTGAGTCTGGTCTGGAGGGCAATGTCATCTCATTCATCTCACAATCCCCCGAAGGTTCTCCTGATGCAGTTTAGCCTTTATGTGCACAAAGGTGGCCTAAAACCCCATACATTTCTATTTCATTTCCCATCAAACACAAAACATTTGTACAACATTTATGCAACGTCGGCCAACAACGTTGGTCAACATTTCATGAATGTCATACAAATGTTTTGTGTTTGCTGGGGTTTTTCTCTATATAATACAAGCATACATATTGTATAGAATATATATAACAATGTTAACGGATGTCTTATTTTGGTGGTCCTTAAGACGCAACGCTCGGCCACGCTGTGCCCGCTGCATATTTGATAAGCACTAAAAGGTCGGATAGAAAACCCTCTACATCATCTCATTATCACTATGTTATCTTGAGTACAGTGTCATGTAGCAGACGCGTAATATAAATGTAAGTCAGTTAGGTTGGCCAGAGCTAATGGGGTTTATATGCATATTATTACTAAACAATGTTATTTTATTGTATTGTATCTGACATATAAGAGGAGACTTTCAGGCCTATGCTGTCAGTCACAGTTATTTTTGTCGACCCTTGTTCTTTATTTAAATTTTCAAACACTTGAGGTTGTGTCTCGCTTCCGCGATCCACAACCTTAAGTGCTTGAAAGTTACTCATATTTGCTTAAGTTTAGACCAAAAATTTACAACTCTTGATGTTTACCAGTCATTTTATTCCTGATAACAGTTATTTAATCGGCTAATAGCACGGATTAAAAACGACTAATATCATGATCAGTGGGCAAAAGGTTAATTCTGACTAATGTTAGAAGAGGTAATTTATCCCCTTATAATTAACAATAATATGACTAATAGTATAGGTCTGAAAGTATCACTATAAATGTCAGATAATTATTGATATAACACAATAGAATAACATTGTTTAATAATAATATGCATACAAGCCTCTAAAATTAACTCAACGTTTGTATTACCGTTATATTATGTGTCTGCTACATGACACTGTGCTCAGTTTTAAATATCCTATATGGCCAGTATGCCGACTTTATAATACTAATAATAAAATGGCCAGGTTATTACCATTCTGCCACTTATCATATCAAATTATATTGTCGGTTACCTACATTAGGTTCTAACATGTGTAATCTGGTAATGCCAGCAGTCCATTTATGATTCATTTACAGAAAGTACCCATATCGCTCTTATTAGGAGGGGGATAAGTTGTCAGAGAAGTCTAAGAAAGATGTTGCTGCTTGTTTACATGAATGAGGTGTACATGTAGTAAATAATATGGTCTTTGCTTTAAACGTAGGGCTATTTTCTTATTTTTTTAAATCCGGCGATTGATCACCATTACCAAATTTTAATGAGTGAAATATGTGAAATACTGATTCAGTACTTGGCGAGTGAAGATCAATCAATGCCCGCTTACAGTGGATTATGATACATCCAGCACTGTAGCAGTGAAGAGTTTATAATTATCTGACCAAACCTGTTCTATAAAAAGAAATGTAAGATCAACCAGTGCTTTCTAAATGTCATCATTTATACAGTAGCTGAATGTAATATATATATAGGCTGACATCTGCATCTTAGAAACTGCAACAAACTACGTTGTCACAATAGAGGTTTTCAAATATGGAACCATTCACTAATATAAATAGTGGAGCAACGGTACGCCTGTCTGTCACCCATTTAGTCCTAGTCATAGAGGGTGGGGACGTTTCCGACCCCGGCGGTATGTAAAATGCCATAATGCCGGTTATCATAAAGTCATGAAATTTTGACATTTTATTGTTCTTTTATGTGGATTAGGTGGGATTGTGAAAATTTCTTCCATCTTGGTCGCACCTAGGTACTGCTTGTACGCGGCAAATGCAATCTGCCACATGTTAATGATGTTTTACTTTTATTATGTTGTTTACCTTAAACACTCATACTGGTTTGACTTGGGTTATGTGTTTCCTGACTACCGACCGGGAATTATATGTTGGGAATCATGCTGGTTTGACTTAGGAGGTTATGTGTGTCCTGACTGCCGACCGGTAGTTTATGTTTGGACTTATACTGGTTCGACTTGGGTTATGTGTTTCTTGACGGTCGAACGTTAGTTATATGTTGGGAATCATGCTGGCTTGACTTAGGAGGTTATGTGTGTCCTGACTGCCGCCCGGTAGTTATATGTTGGGACTTATACTGGTTCGACTTGGGTTATGTGTTTCTTGACGGTCGAACGTTAGTTATATGTTGGGAATCATGCTGGTTTGACTTAGGAGGTTATGTGTGTCCTGACTGCCGCCCGGTAGTTATATGTTGGGACTTATACTGGTTCGACTTGGGTTATGTGTTTCTTGACGGTCGAACGTTAGTTATATGTTGGGAATCATGCTGGTTTGACTTAGGAGGTTATGTGTGTCCTGACTGCCGCCCGGTAGTTATATGTTGGGACTTATACTGGTTCGACTTGGCTTATGTGTTTCTTGACGGTCGAACGTTAGTTATATGTTGGGAATCATGCTGGTTTGACTTAGGAGGTTATGTGTGTCCTGACTGCCGCCCGGTAGTTATATGTTGGGACTTATACTGGTTCGACTTGGGTTATGTGTTTCTTGACGGTCGAACGTTAGTTATATGTTGGGAATCATGCTGGTTTGACTTAGGAGGTTATGTGTGTCCTGACTGCCGCCCGGTAGTTATATGTTGGGACTTATACTGGTTCGACTTGGGTTATGTGTTTCTTGACGGTCGAACGTTAGTTAAATGTTGGGAATCATGCTGGTTTGACTTAGGAGGTTATGTGTGTCCTGACTGCCGCCCGGAAGTTTATGTTGGGACGCATGTCGGTTTGACTTGGGTTATATGTGTCCTGACTGCCGACCGGTAGTTTATGTTTGGACTCATGCTGGTTTGACTTGGGTTATATGTGTCCTGACTGCCGACCGGTAGTTATATGTTTTGACCCATCCCAGTTTGACTTGAGTTATGTGTTCTTTGAATGCCGACTGGTAGCTATATGTTGAGACTCATGCTGGTTTGACTAGGTTTGTGTGTGTCTTGACTACCGCCCGGTAGTTATATGTTTGGATTCGTGCTGGTTTGACTAGGGTTATGTGCGTTCTGGCTGCTCAGTCGTTTCCAACTGCGCATATGACGTTGTTTCCACGTTAATCAACCAATGTTAATGCAGCGTGGAATCAAAGTCATGTGCCCAGCAGGTTACTGTATTCAATATCGCAAAAAATATAATATATTACATTTATTTAAAGCATTCCACATATCAGTTCAGGGGTAGCAGCTTAACGAGACGTAATGGAAAATAATTTAAAAAGTTGAAAAAGAATCATAATATATTAGGTATTTATGTGAAAATAGGGGCCTAATTATATTACCACGGTTTTGAAGGAGATCCGATGATCTGCCTAATTGTAAGTATTGTCTCGGTAGGTGTCACACAGATTAAGATACCTAGGATATACGCAACCAAAATCATTCAGGCTGTTTCTGTGTTTTAAATAGCAGCAAAAATAAGCCGTTGGGATGACAGGAGGATCTCGCTATGATGACGCCACAATCAATGTGGTGTGCCAAGCCTTCGCTTCATGTATGCAATGTAAAAAATATTTTTGTCATGATTATTAATAAACAAGTATGATATTTTAATTACCAATAATAAGACCAGCAGCGCTAAGCAATCAGCTGAGAAACATTGAGGACACATAACACGATTTGACATTAGGTTTAGTCTTCTCTCACAGACTGTTTTATGTTGGTCTCAAGATCAAATAATATCAAATAGTAGATTGCTTGCAGTAATAGCATCAAGTTCAAGTCGTACGTTTCCCACCTGTGCGATTGTGACAGATTTGTGAATTATTGGAAACATTACGTGAATCACCCATTATGTTGGAATTTTATATCAGGACATTAACCCTTTTAGCGCGGGAACCGTCTTTATAAGTCACAATCTTTCTGGCGTAAAAAGACGGTCCCCGCATTGAAAGAATTAAAATATTTATAATGGCCATAGACCATAGGTATTCAAATAAAGCGAGAAGAGCTTTCTAAGACATTTATGATGATGAAAAAACAATATTTTCCAGCGTTGTAAGGGTTAATCGTTTAACCGCCAATTTATTCAATTGTTAAAATTATTCAGATTTGACAAAATGCAGGTCAATTGTTTTAATATTTTGGTGATTGCTGTCACTTTTTATCTTTAACATGTTTAAAAGGTGGTACTTAATGTGCTAATAAAACCCAAATATATGCGGCACCGGTGGTTAAAGTGTTAAGTATTGTATCACGCAATATCACTGATAACACATGCAACGCCTTTTTCGTATAAACTTATTTATTTAATTATGATTACAAAAAGCTTTTTCCCCCACAAAGCTGGTCTCCTTTGACAAAAGATCTGTCTTTTCTATGCAAGAAAAATAAAACAGATAGAGATTGCAGAGACATGGCGGAGAAGACATGAAAGGCATTGTTCCGGAACATCGCTCTAGGCATTCTGAGAGACAAGAAAGACATGTCTAATCCGCCCAAAATAGTCTCCCAGGCGCCTTTCATTACAGAGGTTGATTTTTGTGCTCTTTACTTTGTCGCCCTGGCCTGGTTGATTATTTCGCACATAGAAGGACACACCTTCTTTCCTTGTCATAATTACATTGTGTCGCTGCACTCTTAAAACATACCATAATATAATGAGAGGGTCCACGTACATGCCGTATGGGGAACCTTTCTTTATATTACTATGCAGTAAACAACCTCCCTCAACCCTTTCTTCTAGTGTAATTTATAAAGCACCGCATTCGCGATTTTGAAAATACGTCGATATTTCTGAGGGCACTAGCGAAGCGCTGGTTAACATGGTCAATATCGGGTCGGGCCAACCCCTTGACATTGGCATCATCTGAAACTCATAAATTCTCGGCAGCTTTGTATCTTGGCATGTTATCATGATTAAAGTGATTCAGAAAGTGGATTGGTAAATAAAAGAGTATATCCGTGCTAGTCTTTGCTCTTTTCTATATACACCAAGCTCCCATGATCAGAATAATGGGAAAATGTAAAGTTATGCATGATACATGTATGATTGTCAGTGTTTAAAAAGTTGGATTTTTTTTCACTCTTTCAGTGAGGGGACCGTCTTTAGACGTAAGAATCTGACGTCTAAAGATGATAACCGTAGACCCATATCATAGGTATTCAAATGGAGCGAAAAAAATGAAAACATTGATGATGATTACAAATAGAAACTTATTTCAGCGCCGTAAGGGTTAACCCTTTAACCGCCGGTGCCGCATATATTCGGGTTTTTATTTTCCATTAGCACATTAAGTACCACCTTTTAAACATGTTAAATATAAAAATGTGACATCAATCAGCAATATTTGAAAACAGTTGACCTCCATTTTGTCAAATCTGAATAATTTTCACCCACTTGAAGTTGTGGATCGCGTCAGCGAGACACAACTTCAAGTGGGTGAAAATTCAGATTGACTAATTTGGTTAATATGATAATACGAATATATTTATAAACGGATCTCAGCAGCCGGATTGTCTTTTATACCCCTCATTTCAGAGGTACATACGACAATCTCATTCCATTTACGTGCAGATGTGAGTGAAGCTGGCGTCTTGTTATTTTTTTATTTTTACGTCATTACCCCGCTTACGTATGCTCCATAATTATGACATTATGGTCTAATGAAAGGATGAGCTAATGAAATGCCGCATTTGATGTTATTTGGGGAAGCGAGCCAGCCGGGAATTCTGTGCTATTTGATGTCATTTGAGCAAAGACACTTGTATAGTTTATGCAGAAGGCATCATAGTACAGTGCAAAACCAAAAACGACAGCTTCTGTTCATCTTTCAAGTAAGCAGATACTACCTCTTGGCTTTTCAGGGCATCATGTGGGCATTGATCGCCCGGTCTCTGTTGTAACCGCAGAGTCTGGGGTGAACACCCGGGGGACATTAAATGAAGCAAAATATAGCTGCCTGCAGCTCCATCTCGATCATTTATGCTTACTGAAAGCACCGGAACGGTCCACGTCCAATAAACTTATTTACGTATAAAGCCTTATCGGGTGGCGTGTGAAACAGTCCTCTAAAGTCATTAATGCCACATTGATTTACGCCTGATGTCTGTACACACACCCTAATATACATGTCGTCAGTAGCAGGAGGCAGAAAACTCTTTTTTTTTCTCTTGGAATACACTTGTTTTGGTCTGCGTGACATGTGATCTGGCTGGCCAATTGCAAACCATGTTTGTTCACAGCGGGTCCCTTGAGAAGAGGCTTGCCATTGGTAGAAATGACGTGACCTTCACTTATGGCAGGCGAAGGGGTCTTCTGGGTTGCACATCCGACATGGTTTGTTGATTCAACTCTTCCAATGCTTTCTGTTTTGGATCTCGCCCAACAGACTCATTATTATGCTGGCAATACAACACACTTAGAATAATAAATTATCGCTTACATAATCTACTGTAAACATGAGCAATTTATCTCACGCTGAAAATGAAAACAAAAATTATAAAGCCGAATAAAATAGGACGAGTCCAAGTAAAATGTCTAGTCACAAATCATTTTCTTATGATAGAGATTACCCAAAAAAAGGATTGAAGAAACGAAACAGATTAAGCAAAAGAACATTGATGATGAAAGTTATTAACTGATACAATGTATTTCCACATTTGTATTCAAGGCTTGTATCTGATATCTTATTCCCCAATAAGATTTAACACGTGTATGTATATTTATATGTATTTTCTATATTAGGTGAATAATAACAACAATTGGGTGAATAAATAACAACAATATGTCTGATATTTAAAATAACCATAGTGAAATATAATTTGGGATGCATCAATATTGACTAGAGTCACATGAATTGTATGCCAAAGCAATCAAACACCAACAATATGGGAAAAGGATCTACATACATAAGGCCACGTTGTGAATTGTTTATCGCACATTCTGCATATAATGTGCGGTCGAACTTGATTAAAGTTTCAATCTATTCTAAATAGTTTGTTTATTTGTCAAAATAAAAACTGTAGGCTACATTAGATAGAATCGTTGATTGTCGTGCTCCCTTGATCACACCAATAATATCACATCGACGTAGCAAAGGATTACACTCCTTATCAGATTTGGGGGGGGGGGGGGGGTCTCACAACCAGAACAATACATACTGACGACTTAGTGACTCCAGACGTATATATATGTGTGATCTGCTGACGTATATAATCACGTCTTACATCACGTAAATGGTGGGTGGCTGACTCTGTTTTCAAACGTAATCTTATAATATAGGCAATCGTCTATTCATTACAAATCCGTTAGAATAAATAAAAAAAAACTGGTCTACTCTACAAATCCGTTAGAATAAGAAAAAGGGTTCAGTCTACAAATATAAGATATTGTAGGAATGAGTCCAATTGGGACCCAAATCGTGGACACTTATTGACAACTCTTATGCCTTTACCACCGGCATGCTTGTCAATGAAGAACACAATATATTTATATCTCCTGGTCACTCCTGGGATTATGCACGCATAGACATTGTGTTTTGGTGCATCACATGCTGCGTCATAGCTGAGACAGACACCCTGATATTAAAAAGACGTATCTGCCACTTTGACAAATGGCAGATATGCCTCTTTAATACCGGCCAGGGGGCGAGGTGTATTTACTCTTGCTAATCTGGCAGTGTTTGCAGATACGCGGCGTGGCATTTCGCGCACTCACTTCACCGTGATTATCCGTACTGGATCCCGGATTTAGATCCTGCCGGCCCATCCCCGGCCTCGTGCTCTCTAAGTTCTAAGGCTGCATGGGCGTGGCTCTTCCTAGGAAAAAAAAGAGAATGCCTGCTATATTTACCATGGTTACCTACGGTAACCATGCTTTCCTGAGTACATCAGAGACACACATGTATGTAGGTGACATAATTTAACTCTTTTAGAATCCGACGTCTGTATAGGCGTCAGATTCTGATGTATAAAGATGGCCCCGCGCTGAAAGTATTTAAATATTTATAATGACCGTAGACCCATAACATAGGCCTAGGTATTCAAATGAAGCGGGAATTGCTGACTAAGATGATTTTGAGCTGACTTTATGATGATTTCAAATAGAAAAGAAATCTTTGGTCCCCATGGTTTATACAAATTATTTCAGTGTTTTAAAGGTACATGTAAATGGGTCTCAGCGAGTATTTCTGCAGTGATAACGTCTGGATTATATTATACTTCACACAGCGTGTTAACCGTTTATTTTATTAGCAAATTGACAATATTCTTTGCTGTCAGAGATGTGTCTTATACCACAAAATTAACTAATTTATAATTTTAAAACTTAATAATTACAGGCACTTTTACCCACTTGAAACACTAGCGACTTACAACTTCAAGTTGGTAAGAATTCAAATATATCGACGTTGGCGTCTAAAAGGTATCTCAGCCTCCAGCCAATATATCGTCAACTTTTATATGAAAGGTGTATCTGCCACTTTGTTAAGGTGACAATGTACTTCTAAGCCAAAAAAGCTTCTGATGACATATCGGAAAGCACTGACGATCGGTAATTGGTACTGAAAGTATCCAAGTTTGACTTTTGTTTCAAATAATTATGTCCAAGTAAAATGCACCATGTTTACTTCGAAGTTCCTTTAATTAAAGTTATGATTTGCTTCATCTGCTGTGTTTTGCCGTGTAACATGATAAGTGTACTGTGGTGGTTGAAATGGTGGGCCAACTTGTAAACTTTGACCGAACGTTTAACGTTAAAGCATCATTTTACATCCCTGAAAACAGACTTAATTTTCCTACATTAAAGGGTTTTAGAATGAAAATTTCCATGAAACTGGTTTACCAATACATGGCAATCTTCTGTATTTTTCACCCACATCAAATCATCTTCATCCACTACAAGTCGAGAATTGCGACAGCAATTCGCGGCTTGTAGTGGATAAAGATGACAATGGTAAATTCAGGCTTGAAAGGGTTACACAGCTTTGGATCCATATATATGATGTTTTTCGGGATCTAACATAGTTTGCTGAAACATCTGGAGCAGATAATCATAAGAGTAAACGCCCAGTCACGCGACATTATTAGATCGTCTGAACTACATGAAATGGCATAGAAATTCCCACCAGCTAGCAGGGATTTGAACCTCGGATCATGTGCCGCAAGCGGACTCTCTGAGAAGCGGGCCCGGTAGGACACGTGCGCGTGCTTCTGCGCGGCAGTCTCCGCCCGGCAACAGGACCACGGGGTGGCAACCCAATTTGCGAGGATGTTCCTCCTGATCTGCATACCATCGAGACACATTGCGCGTGAGCACCAGCGGTTCAATGACGGTCCAACTTCGCAGACGTTGGACCGGCATTGAACTGCCGTTGCTCCGGCCGCTGCATGAGGACATGAGTGGTCTTCACTGTGCTGGCTTCGTCATGGCGGGGATTATTACGCTTTACACTGTAATACTACGGTCTCGGTGTGCGTCACATTGTGTGTGTGTATGTGGTATGAGAGGAGGACACCACACGATCTGTGATGATCAGGCTGATAGGGAAATCTCTGATCCAATGTAAAGCCAAACAATAGTAACTGTTCACTTGGATGATAGGCAGTCACTGCTGTTTGGCTTTGCTCTGCAAATTGTGGCTGACTGTGTTAACAGCTAATATAGGTCCGGCGTTGTTTTTTATCACATACTTGTTGTTATGGATCCACAAACAGTGCTGTGTCTGGAATGCAATCCAGACAATTCCTTTTTAAAACAGCTGTTTGCAATCATAGCTGCTAACCGTAGGTGGCAATTGCGATCTTGAATATGGAATTAAGTGAATTGTGTTTTAGGCCACCTTTGTATACATATAGGCTAAACAAGGTCAGGAGAACCTCCTGAGAATGGTGAGATTTATAACATGACACTGCCATCCAGACACAGGATTCGAAATTCGAGCACTGGCGGTCTGAGGCCGAGACCGCTACTAGTGGACAGGTTAACTGCACAAAATGGACCACCCACTGCATTTTGTAGTAGAATTATGTCACTTGGCACGAATGATACTTGGACCAAATGGAAAATTTTGAGCAGCGGACGTTTTTGATTTCTGCGTTTATTTTGCCGTAATTCAAGGTCAAAGTTCAAATTTCAAGGTCAAATATGATTTTTTAGCAAATAAAGCTACGAACAAGTGTAATACCTCTATTTCATTTAATTTTGACTGAAAAACTCATTTCTGGTACTATTTTAATAATTCAAGGTCATCTTCAAGGTCAAAAGGTCAATTTGAAGGTCAAATTGTTGAAAATGTCATTTTTAACAAAATTAATTAGGAACAAATGTAATAACTCATTTTAGTGTGATTTTGACTACAGAATCTAATTCTAATAATGTTTTGCTGACTCAAGGTCATCTTAAAGGTCAAAAGGTCAAATCTAAGGTAAAAACTGCGAAAATATAATTTTTAACAAATACAAATATCAGCAAAGTGTAATACCTCTTTTTGATGTTTTTTTGACTGAAGAGTCAATTTGTGGTACTATTTTGATGATTAAAGGTCATCTTTAATGTCAAAGCGTAAATGTCAAGGTCAAGTAAGCGAAAATATGATTTTCAAGGTCAAATATGATATTTCTAACTAATATATCTAGGAACAAGTGTATTGCCTCTTTTTGTGTACTTTTGACTGGAAAATCCATTTCTCGTATTATTTTCATGATTCTAGGTGATCTTCAAGGTCAAAACGTCAAATGAGCAAAAATATGATTCCAATAAATATGAATAAGATCCATTTTTTACTGTAATTTTGGCTACTGTAGGCATGCTAAGAGCTCGAAAATTGGCAAACGCCGCACTTTTAGGGCACGCATGACACATAGGCACGGATGTTCTATAGATCCATTAGTTTTATCGAAAGAAACAATTCATATCTATTCATGAAGACCCAAAAATCCGCCTGTTTCCAAAATGGCCAAGGTCAAACATTAAATTGTTATACTGTTCAACAGAAAAGAAACATGTCTCTATAATAGGGTTTTAAGGTATGCCCGACTTATTGGTGTGGCCGGTAAACTTAAAGATGGCCGCAAGTTATGCAAGGTCAAACAATAAATTGGTATCATTTTGTGACAGAATTGAAGCAGACACATGTAGTAGTAGTAATAGTAAATCATTGCTTTACGTCACTTTTCGGCACAAAAGGTCTTTTAAGTGACATTGTAATACGATGCAAACGTTGTAGTCAACAGATTATGATGTGAGGGTGGGAGTGATAGGGCATGGTGGGTTATTGAGAGCGTTTTCCTTCGCTCGCCCAATAATATGGGGTTCTGGGCATGTCTAGGGGATCTACCCCCAGACATGCCCAGACGGCCGGAGACTTGGGTTTCGCTGTGCAATTTAATGCTGAAACTCCGTGGCATTTCGCGCAGCTCTGCTATCATCGGGTCGGATAGTCCCCAGAGTAACAATAGGAAGGATAACTGCCTCTGGGTAACTCCATTCATCCCACTTCAGAGACCTAATGTCAAACACGCTATTGCCGGTTATTTTAAGGCTACCACAGCCTACACCAGCGCCAGCACTGATGCGAGAGCTGCATTAGCACCGCAGTTGAGCGGAGAAACCAGGGTACGCCACTGGCAATCCGCCCGAAGATTATGGCCAGATACGAGGAGGCTGCAGCTTTCCTTGGATGATTGCTGTAGACTAGTGCTTCCGTACCATGCCGTACAGCATGCAACTGACGGAACATATCCCTAATGACCCTCCCCGGATGGGGGCAAAAAGTACTACTACTAGCAATCATCCCAGTACCCCAGCAGACGCATGATGTTGGTTTCCATCATATGGCTTTCACGTACGCCACCAGAAAATAACATTAGGGATGATAGAGATCGCTAAATCCAAGATGGCGACTATAAGTCAAACAAAAGTACAGCCTCAGTGCACTGACCTAACCAGTGAAAATAAATTAAAGTTCCGGGGAAAAGACGAGTAGCTGCTTTCAATTCTTACAAGGGGACACTGAAAAACCGCAAAGCCTGAAAAACAAAGTCTATTAATATTAACAACAATAATATTAAGTACTATCTGAACAACAAGAACTGTGTTGGCTGTAGGCATAATTATTTTTTTAATTCAAGGCCTGGAGCCCCTTACCATGAATTCATTTTATATTTATGGGCCCTAATTTGCAAGCCTATGCACTTGACCTACAAGTAGGCTGAATAGGAATACATAGGCATAGTATGGTATGCCCCTGCCAGCCTGCCATAATGATTTACAGGTACCGTGGGCCTACGCCAAATAAATATTCATTTGTCAAAATCACTCGTCTACCACAATGGTGTTAAAGGCGATGCAGATTTTCGTGTTTGGTCATGGCCTATTTGCGGGCAGTCTCTGACTAACCACCAATTTGGGTTTCATTATCACAACAATGCCTAATATGATTTCTGAAAATGCCACAATGTCCGAGTCGTCGGTATATATCTTTGGCGGATACCAAAATCACAGATCTAACTCGATTCCAGTTGATGTTTTACACATTTATTGCTTGTTTGTGGCCCTGTGACGGCAATTTTGTTGGCCTTTTGGTTACCCTCTTGGCTTCTACCATCTCTAGTATTATTTTTGGCGATACCACCATTTCGGGCGTACCTGAAAACCACACGGTAGCCCTATGCACCAAAATCATCGATGTATCCCGATTCCAGTAGAAGTTCTACACATATCTTGCTCTATTAGGGCCATTTTGTTTGCTTGGTGACCACCATCGTGGTTTTAGGCATGTAGACGGTGTCTAAAATGTTTTTTGATAATGCAACTGCATAACTTGGAACTATGGAAGATATCAAAATCACGAATCTGTTTTAAAAGTGATATGGATTTTGTGTTTGACCTTAGACGAATGGCGGCCATCTTGGATTTTACCCACACTGCAATGTCCATGGTACTTTCTGGCCACACCCTTTTCGTCGGGCATACCTGACAACCCTATAGCAGACACATAAATCATGAATGTACTTCTATTTTGTCGAAAATGATATCCATTTATTATTTGACCTTGCACAAATGACGATTATTCTGGACTTTACCACAAAACAATGTCTACTGCAGTTTATTGCCGCACTACAATGTCGGGCATATCTAAAATCCAAATTGTAAACACCAACATCATGAACCTTCATCTATTCATGATTGTGAATACAGATAATACGTGATACCTTTTTAATGTGATTCTTAATACCTTCTTGATGTATTTGTTATTGTTGATCTAATAAATATTTGCTATATTTTGCGAGGAAAAAATTATTATTTAGGATGGCTTGAATCATGAAAATAGTATCAGAAATGAATTTTCCAGTTAAAATATACCAAAAAGAGGTATTACACTTTATCCTAGCTGTATTAGTTACAAAAAAGCATATTTGACCTTGAAAACGAGATATTTGCTTATTTGACCTTGCAATTCAAGTTTTGACCTTGAAATGTCCTCTAATCATCAAAATAGTTGGCCTACTACAAGTTGATTCTTCAGTCAAAAACAGATCAAAAAGAGGTATCACGCCTGCTGCTATTTGTAATTGTTAAAAAACATATTTTCGCAGTTTTGCCCTTGGAATTGACCTTTTGACCTTGAAGATGACCTTGAGTCACCATAATAATATCATAAATAGATTCTGTAGTCAAAATCACACCAAATAGAGTTATTACATTTGTTCCTAATTGTGATTGTTGAATATGACATTTTCAACAATTAAACCTTGAAACTGACCTTTTGACCTTGAGGATGACCTTGAATCATTAAAATAATACCAGAAATGAATTTTCCAGTCAAAATCCCATGAAATAGAGGTATTACACTTGTTTGTAGTTTAATATGGTAAAAATGACATTTTCAACAATTTGACCTTAAAATTGACCTTTTGACCTTGAAGATGACCTTGAATTAATAAAATAGTACCAGAAATGAGTTTTTTCAGTCAAAATTAAATGAAATAGAGGTATTACACTTGTTCGTAGCTTCATTTGCTAAGAAATCATATTTGACCTTGAAATTGACCTTTGACCTTGAATTATGGCAAAATAAAAGCAGATATCAAAAACGTCCGCTGCTCAAAATTTCCCACTTGGTCCAAGTAGCATTCGTGCCAAGTGGCATAATTCTACTACAAAATGCAGTGGGCATGTCGTTAACCTGTCCACTATACATCAGGGTGCCAGAGGCTCCCCACAATATTGAATCGCGATTTTAAAATTACGTTGATATATCTGCAAAGCGCTGGTTAAATGTCGGGTTGGGCCAGCCTCTTGACTTTTTCCCGTGTCTGAAAGTAGTTGATCATAAAATATTTATGAATGTAATAATCTGCGGTCTTTAAATCAAGTGAGTGAGGGAATATTTCAATCGCTTTCTTTACATTGTGACAGTATCGCAACTAAAGGAAGATAAAAGTCTTGACGATGCCCTACTCTTAATTAGTGCACAATATCATTGTAACCGGAGTAAAATTGTAGGCTACTGGAAGATTTAATATAATAGATAATAATTACATTTTTTATCGACATACAACTGTATATTGCTGTCACTCAACATGGGTGAACACTGGCAAATGCATTATAGCAGAGAAAGGAACTAATTTGTTGAATAAGATCGAAATATAATTAAGTCGCGCTAGAAGCATACGTGTTAAGATTGCCTCGTGTGTGGTGGTTTTCAGTGCGTAGAAACACAGCAAAACACCATAAAATTGAATTAAAAGATTTACAATTTGGCCTTTCACCATGTGGCCAGCTCGGCGTTCCTGTGCACTATCAGATTCTGGTGTGATCAGACATCAGATTGTGTCTGATCAGTCAAACTTGGTAGTGTAAACAAGAAATTGTGATAAAATCTGTAATCAGATTATTGTCAGTTCCTATAACTCTTAAATAGCTGAAATATTTTTGTAAAAACCATGGAGACTAACAAAGGGTTTTTTTTCAATTTGAAATCGTCAGACACAGACAGACATATATGTTAGTGAGATAAGTACAAAGTATTTATAGACTTATTTGCCATAGTCACCCACTCAGTCACTCAGTCACTTATGGGGCTGGCTAACCAAACCCCGCATCGCGACGAATGGAGCGCACAATCCGAATGAAAAAAATCCCCGAACCATACCGAACCATACGCATTATTGTACATTTTCTCTACGAATCAGCCATTCGTGGCGGTTCGAGGCTGGAGATACGTACTTGCCTACAGGCATCCGAACCGCTGCCGTACCTTACGAAAGTACTCCCGCATCATTTCATATCATTACATATCCATTCCGTATGGGCCAAGCCTTACGCATAAATTCGCCATACCTCACGTATGCCTTTACCTTGTTCACGTACCAACCGTACACAGTTGCCCGAATGAACTATACAATATTCATGGCGATACGCACGCCACGATCAAAGTAACCGTGCAATCCGAGCACGAGCCGTATCAGTCGAATGGCGATACGAATCCATTACGTATCATACAAACTACAATACGTACCCTCCTGTACCGTCCGTACAAAAGGTACTGTTAGAGAGCCTGAGCAGTCCGAAAAAATGCCATTTGGGTTTAAAAGTCGCCGAATCAGCCATTCCTCACCGCATTTTCTGATACTATGAAAAATGAGAAACCGAAATGACTGTAGCAGGCATGGGGCTAGTTCTATGTGCAGTAGCATCCCTTGAAATTGAAGAAGAAGACATAAAGAAAGAAAAAAGTAGAAGAAGAAGCGAGAAGACGAGTGCAAGTAAAAAGAAGAAAAAATGTGAAGGATTGGTTGAAAAGAAGAGTCCAACTGGGCCACAACAGGACTTTGCTATACGAACTGGAGGAAGAAGATATTGCCAGCTTCAAGAATTACCTCAGATTGGACCCAGATACATTTAATGAGATTCTAGACGACTAACTATAAAGAACCCATTTCAGCACGTCTTAGACTGGCTGCCACATTGAGGTTCCTCGCAACAGAAAACAGGTCCAAGTGCATCAGCTACTCCTTCAGGGTGTCCCACAACATAGCCTGTGAATTTTTCATAGAAGTTTGCCAAGCCATCATGGACGAGTATGCGGATGACGTCATTGTAACACCAGCAACTCCTGATGGGTGGAAGGAAGTGCCTGATGACTTCTGGAAGAGGTGGAACTTCCCACACTGCATAGGGGCCATAGATGGGAAGCATGTAGCTCTGAGACACCCGAGGAAGTCCAACTCATTGTTCCATAACTACAAAGGTTTCTCATCAATTTTTCTGCTGGTCATAGTGGACAGCGACTACAAATTTATGTATGTCGATGTAGGGCAATCAGGAATCTATTACCTATCCTACAAATTACATTACGTACCCTCCAATACGGCTGATTCGGCATGCCCGACATACGAATCGAGTCAGTACATTAGGTGCTGGTATATATGTTTCGGATTACAACTCGGCTGATGCGGCTAAAGCGTAAACGTTATTCTTACGGTCTGGATGTCATGCATACATTACGGCCCATGCGTAGACGTCTACAAATCTAAAACCAACGAACTGCTACGCATTAATACGTATGGCTATCCGTACAATCCGAATTGAGATACGCATTGTACGAATCTCAAGCCGAATAAAATGATTCGGGCGGTTCGGCAAAATTTTCTAACATGTTAGAAGATGTCCCGAACCCTCCCGTACCGTCCCATATCAGTCCGAATTGCCACACACCATACGCATGGTACGAATAAATTTCAACGAATTTCCCCGAATCGATTCGGGAAGGCGATTTGTAGAAATTCGGCTCCTGTTAGACAGGGGTATTAGTCACTCACTCACTCACCCACTCACTCACTCACTCACTCACTCACTCACTCACTCACTCACTCACTCACTCACTCACTCACTCACTCACTCACTCACTCACTCACTCACTCACTCACTCACTCACTCACTCACTCACTCACTCACTCACTCACTCACTCACTCACTCACTCGACTCACTCACTCACTCGACTCACTCACTCACTCACTCAGTCACCTTCAATCAATCAATCAATCAATCAATCAATCAATCAAATAAAATTTCTATAGCGCCTATATCCTCAGCGGACCGAGCTCAGAGGCGCACAAATCCTTAGCGAGATCATGTGTCATAATCGAGGTTCGTCAACAGGGAGCCGGGCTGCTGAGGGACCAGGGTGGAAAAGCCAGGTCAAATAGGTGAGATTTAAGTAATTTCCGGAATGTTAAGATTGTTTTGGTATTACGTATTGGCACAGGCAGGGCGTTCCATAAGGCTGGACCAGATATAGAGAAAGCTCTTGACCCAGTCTTAGTCTTTATACGAGGAACAACAAATCTATTCGAATTAGTGGAGCGTAGATATTTTGAGCATTTCGGCCGAACAAGTAAATCAGCCAGATATGCAGGTTGGTTTTCTTTTGGGGTTCGAAAAGTTATCGCACATATTTTAAAATGAATGCGAAACTTGACAGGAAGCCAATGTAATCGTTTTAGAATTGGAACGGAACGACTAAATCGTGGGGCATTGGTTACCACTCTTGCAAGGCAGTTTTGAACGCGTTGTAATCTAGCGATATCCTTTTCTGGCATACTGTGAAAAAGTAAGTTACAATAATCTAACCTACTACTGACGAGTGCCACTGCAATTTGCTTGGCAAGATCTAAGGACAGACTTTTCCCAATTCGACGCAGGTCACGGATATGATAGAAGCATGTCCTACATGTTTGGGATCTGTGTTTTCGGAAATTCAGGCTACTGTCGAATAGTACACCAAGATTTTTAGCTGATGTAGATGGATTTGTTTCTTGACCTAGAAGTAAGCATGGAAAATTATTCGAGAATTTTTCTCGCTGAAGTTTGGTCCCAGTAAGAAGAAATTCTGTCTTGCTAGGATTAAGCTTCAGCTTAGATCCTGTCATCCTGGCCGACACACCCATTAAACAATGTTGCAACTTCTCAAGTGATTCCTTAGCGTTTGAAACCGATAGAGACATGCAAATTTGAGTATCATCGGCATAAAGATGGTGGTTTATGTCAAAACTAGAGATAATAGCGCTGAGTGGTGTAGTGTATAAAGTAAAAAGCACTGGTCCTAGCACAGATCCCTGTGGAACTCCATATGAGATTATGACTTTATCTGAAAAAGTGTCTTTAATTTTTACGGACTGGAGCCTATTTTTCAAATAAGAAGAAAACCAAATTTGAGCCTTGCCAGATATTCCATACCAATCAGAAAGTCTATCTGTTAATGTAGCATGGTCAATTGTGTCGAAAGCGGCCGACAAGTCAAGCAAGGTTAGAGCCGTAACTTCACCCTTGTCCATACTAATAATGATATCGTTATGTACTTCCAGTAGAGCCGATGCTGTAGAATGATGTTTCCTGTAGGCCGATTGTAATGGATTACATAGATGGTTATTTTTTTATATGAGCTTGCAGCCTATTGGCTACTATCTTTTCTAAGATTTTGGAAATGAAACTTAAGTTGAATACAGGCCTGTAATTTTCCAGCTCGTTTTTCGGAAGAGATGTTTTTTTCAGTAGTGGTCTTACATGAGCTTCTTTGAAATTTTGGGAATGTACTAGTTTTCATTGAAATGTTAATTATGTCAGTGATGGGAGTTATTAATATGTCAAGACAATTTTTCAACACGCTTGTGGGAATGGGATCCAGATCACATGATTTTGACGATGAGCTCAAAATAAGTTTTTTAATTTCATCTTCTGACGCACGTTCAAAAACGTTCCTCTTGGATCTAATTTCTGGTTTTTGCACTTGTGGAATATTCTGTACTTTATCTGGAAATTTAGAACGGATAGTTTCAATTTTATCCACAAAGTACCTAGAGAAATGATCTCAAAGTGATTTTACTGATGTGAATTCTGGCAGAGCAGGAGGTGGAATTCTAAGCAGAATGTTATTTATTGAATTCCAAAGGCGACGGGGATTGTCCGAATTTTCTGCAATAACATCAGCTAAATATTGCGATTTAGCTTTTGTCATCATTCTATTACACAGGTGGCATTGCTGATTGTAACGAGAACGATCTAGATGTGTGCGAGATCTGCGCCATGTTCGTTCGAGATTGTGGCGGAGGGTTTTAGCCTTCATTATTTCCGGAGTCATCCATGGAGTTGGTGGTTTTTTGGGCAGAGTCTTTGTACTTACAGGAGCGTGTTTGTCAAAAATAGAGCTGAGAACAGAATCATACTGCTGACATAGTGCCGAGAGATCTTTCTCTGGTTTCTTTATTAGATCCGAACTGAGAATATCTGAATGAAACGATTCATAGTCAATTTTGTTTATTTTACGAAACGATTTTTTTCTTTGTTCCATTTCGTCTTACAACAGTCAATTTCTGATATGACCGCAAGATGGTCCGAGATACCTGCTGCCGAAAAACTGATTTGATACAATTAGAAATGCGTTTGGTGATTAGAAGATCTAGCCAATGACCATGAGCATGAGTTGGAAAATTAACATGCTGCTTCAGATCGAAACATGTGAGGATTTCATTGAATTTGTTGGTGTTTCCATTTGAGTTAACTAGATGAAAGTTGAAATCTCCCAATATATACAAATTGTCGTGCAGTGAAATTATGTTTTCTAGTAGATCTTGAAATTCATCAAAAAATTGACATGTACCGTTCTGAAGTCTATACAGGCAGACAACGAAACCACTGAACGAATTGTTTCCGATACGTGCAAAGATCGCTTCAAACGTTTTAAATGATGGCAGAGGATGAATGTCAGTTTTGAATTGATCAGACACTAGTATGCCTACACCTCCTCTTGCCCGCTGATCTGCGCGAGGTTCGTGAAAAAAACGAATAGCCGGGAGGTGAGATATCAGCTATCGTTGATTTCGTTTCATCATGTTTTAACTATGTTTCTGTCATTGCCACAATGTCCAAATTTTTAGATGTTACATATTCGGAGAAGGGGGCAGTTTTAGGTTTGATAGATCGAGCATTCATTGTTGCAATTTTGATTCTTTCATTTGGGCTGGAGGGACCCGGATTTAAGCTGACATCTCCTGCCAGTAGAAGTAAGATAGCCAATTTAAAAGATGGTCGAGAAGGTGGTAGTGGAAGTAATTTCCGATTGAAACATACATTTAAAAGAGGTAATTTTGCTTTGACCAAATTAGAGAACATGATGTTTGTTGATGATGGAGGTTGGTGACAATTTGTTTCAAATATTGCTGGGCCACAGGGGGCCACTTCATCGTCCTTATGTATAAATGACACTGCTGTTATGGAAAGAGTGAATATGAAAAAAGGAGACATGATTTTAGAGATGGGTCGGTATTTAAAAAATGTGTTTATTGACGGCGGCTGCAATGCACCTGCGGAGAGGATGGTTATGCCTATTTAATGTGTATGGTTTGATTGTCAGCTGTCTGTATGCCGCCTACGATATCTAAGATTCCTATGGGTAATGTTGGGCCAATAGGGTGCCTATAGTTTGATCGTCAGCAGCTTGTAGACCGCCTACGATATCTACAATTCCTAATTATGATACTACGTTTATGTATTTACTTTAAATTGTCGCCGCATACTATATCTAAGTTTCATATGGGTCATGTTGGGCCAATGTTGGGCCAATGTTAGCGAAAATAACTAGACTTATTACTGTTCTTAAATTATTATGACCACCTACGATTCTACATATTATGATACTGATGCTAATTTATTTTTACTATTTAGAAAATTATGCTATAATTTGTATAGAAATGGTGACTTATCGTTTAATCCAACTGAGTGTCCATTGAGTGTTCCTTGTTGATTTCTCCTGGCCCAGTTTAGCCTATATGTGCACAAAGGTGGCCTAAAGCCCGATTCATTTCATTTCCTTGTTGATTTCCTGACAGTCTCCTAATCCATTTTAATCTTGCGTTCTGTTTTCCATCCGTTGTTTAATCACACGTTTTTGAATTCTGCATACTATATACGTGATATTTAGCTAATTATTTTTTAATAACACAGAACACGTGACTGTACTAGCCGGTGAGGGCGACTCGCATAACTCACTCATATTAGACGTTATTATTAGTAACATTCCTCGTTTATCATTTCACAGAAGCCGGGGATTTGTTCATGCAAATTCAGCAGGCGCTCGACCAACAGGTTTTTCCCTCCTTGACACTTTGTTGGCGACAGTCAACACAAGCATCTGGATCAAACTTGATCAGAAGAATGGCCAGGTTAATTATATTAATCATTTCATGTGCAGATCACGATTGTGAGAGGCTGCACTGCCAATTTGTCACAGCAAATACGGTCGTGCAAAATGGAAACGAAAGTCACTGCCTACTTGGAAAGTAGGCAGTTACTGCTGTTTCCATTTGCAGAGGCTTGCAGAAGAGAAAAAATATCAGAACAAGTTAGCCTAGTCATGACGTGATATTTGCCATTGTATACATCGTTTTGATTCTGCGCGAGAAATGTTTCACATAATGAACCAGACATATACAAATTACAGGAAAAACAAGGTTGGTATCATGCAGCAGAAGGAGTGACAAAGACTCCACTTTTAGAGTTACGGGTTGCTCCCTGTGAAAAGCCGTCTCGTTCATAACGCACGACAAGATAAACATCTCGCATTCTATGAAAGAAAGCAAGATGTCCATTCATGTGTCAAGAGCACTACCAGGCAGATTGATGGCCTACGCCTCGGTCGTATCAATAATTCTGTCTGTCGTAGATTAGAGCACGCGAATACACTCCAGATGAAAAAGAGGGAGGAGAACGTTTTTGCTTAGATATTACTTCAACGCGGAGACGTCTTTTTACCTTTTATGCATGTTATAAATGTAGCCTAATGCGACACTGTCCCAATACTATAAACCAGCATTGGCGCTGCAATGCATTAAGCTTGCTGGATAGTGTGTGGCATCCTAAACTGTTTGGTATGCTTTTTCAAAGAGAAATAGCGAATTTCAATTTAAATATTTAGAACTACGAATCTGTTCGTCTTGAAATACAAATAACATACACAAGCTTATGTGACTCTTTTTACAACCAGTGTGATCAAAGCTATCGTGGTCAACAGCGCCACTAACTGAACAACAGTGTATATTTCTAGATCCGAATCGACCTTTTAACAATAGACTGACTTGATCAGCGTCTTTTAATCATACCTATGCTATGTAGATGTTTAGATTGTTCATGATGCGTAGATATTCCTGGATAACTAAGAGGGGGTCGTGTTATAGTCCGATCAGCACTGTCAGCCTTGGGTGAAATACCATTATTGACACATACCCTGAAAAAACTACTGAGCTATGTTGACATGATCGGTCTGTAAATAAGGCTCATTTCGTCCTTATTTAACCATTACACTGCTAAGCACGACTATAAGTATAAGATAAAGCCCGCGGAGCTTTACTTTCTTAGGTTTTTTTAAAAGGACGAGGCCTTTTTGAAACATACATAGCACCATACGCCTACAATGATAATCGGTCTATACTTGATCAACAATAACTCTCCATTCCCGGCTTAGAATGAAGTGGTCAAACAAAGGAAATAATGTAGTGCATGTTTTAATACTCGTTAATGGCCGTTAAACATTTTTAAATCGCACTTTTTTTGAGCGAAATGTGTGTTTAAACATCATTACATATAAATTATGAGTAATTTTCAGCCACGTGAAGTTGTGGGTCGCGATAGCGAGACACAACTTTAAGTGGCTGGAAATTTGTAGCGCTTTGTGATTTAATGTAAATAAGGAGGAGACGTGTTTCATTGACGGAATAATCCTGTCAGAAAGGAGTGAAAATAATCATCACATATTGCCACGATGTTCCTGTGAAAGCTTTGACCTTTTTATTACACCCTCTCGACTAGTGTTACACACCACATACAGCAAATTTATGTCGCTGTAGCAGCAGATATAAAGCCTAGACAGGAGTGTGTTTCTCCTTGATTTTTGTGTGTTTTCCCGACATGACGCTCGCATGGGAGCAGTGATGGATGGGTCTAGGTTGCCTCTTGGGTAAAATTTACCATAACGAGACAATTGAAATGTGTATGCGACAGTCAAGGGGGATCTGTCTCCCCCATTACTGCTGGCAGCATGGCGTGCTTGTACGTCCATGTCTGGCATGGAACAGGTTTATATGTGCGAACCTAGAATTGAGACATGTTTGTGCCAATGTCTTCGACGTTGGTACAAAACAAACATTTCAGCAAACAAAAAACATTTGTATAACATGTGTTCAGCGACGACCCAACGACTTCGATGTTGGTCCAAAATTGTACAAATTTCATACAAAGTTTCGTGTTTGCTGGGATGTTTTTTAGACAGCTTCGATTTTTTGGCCATTCACTTGTGTCTAGATTTAAATGAAGCAGACCAATATTCTATGCAAATCAAAACGACATTACATGAATGAATGAATGAATGAATGAATGAATGAATGAATGAATGAATGAATGAATGAATGAATGAATGAATGAATGAATGAATGAATGAATGAATGAATGAATGAATGAATGAATGAATGAATGAAGGAATGAATGAATGAATGAATGAATGAATGAATGAACGAATAAAGGGATAATTTATGAAAAGGGATAATTTATGAATGAATGAATGAATGAATGAATGAATGAATGAATGAATGAATAAATTAATGCATGAATGCATGCATGAATGAATGGATAAATGAATAAATAATTGCATGAATAAAAAAATGAATGAATGAATAATTGAATGAATGACTGAATAAATGAATGAATGACTGAATGGATAAATGAATAAATGAATGAATAAATGGATGTGTAAATTTATAAATGAATAAATGAATGAATGAATGAATGAATTGTTGAATTAATGAATTAATGAATAAATGAAAGACCAGAGGAAAATAAAATGAAACAGCACCAAATTCGGAATTCGGTCGAGCACGTTACCTATCTGTCACAAAGGCTCCACGCGCACAGCAGCAAATGCTTCTGAAAAAAATAAGCGATTAATTATAGCCTGATTAAGGTCGATTAGCAAGATAAAATAACAGTCATATTTAAGTTTTATTATGATTTGCATGAAAGGAAATATGCATGTCCAGTCCATACCTGAAAGGTTCGATGCAGATTTGACCTATTATTATTATGGTTGGGTCATGATGCTATCGTTACTTATCGTGATGATGCACAACAGGAACATAAAGAAACTAATGATTTTTAAATTTCACGTGGACAATTCTAGTTCAGTCTGAGGCGTGAGTGTTTTGTTGTAAGAAAACAATTGTCTTCGGGAAATTACAGCATGGGGATCGACTTTAGACGTCAGATTCTGACGTCTAGAGTCGATCTGTAGATAGTAAAAATCTTTCCAATGGCCGTAGACTCTTAACATAGGTATTCGAATAAAACGGAAAGAGCTAACTCAGACATTTATGAGAATTTCAAATTGAAAAAACCCTTTGATCTCCATAGTTTATACAACAATAATTCGGCGCATTAAGGGTTCAAGGCAGCAAACATCACTGGACAACGTCACCGCACATCCATATATTGCATTAATGATTTGCATAGTTATGGGTGAATATATAACAGTTTTAGCATAATAGTTAGTGATTGTAGCGGCCATCTTGAATTGCGTTTTTCTCCCAAAAGGAGTCAAGTGAAACATTGTCAGCCACCTAGGTATTGTTCTTGAATATTTACTGAACACATTTCTGAAGTTGATTTGTTTGTAACAAAGATATGCCATCACTCCATTTTTTCGTCACAATATGCCTCCCTGGCTGGCTGACTATCCGCATGATCTAATACGGACGAAGAACGAACATGTTCAAAACAAATAGGACAATACGAATTTTTGACGGATGACGAATATGCGGTTATTTGCCGGACAACAACAGAGCAAAAATAACATTGAGAGCAAAAATACCATTGATGAACCCCAACGGAGGCCGTTCGTACCATGTCCTTCGGCAGTATTCGGCCAAGTGTGACAGGGGCATTAAACCCGTAGTAATTAGACAATATGATGTGCATGATGTGCCAGCTCATTCTAGAGCTTGGGTATTTTGATATTTGATAAGATGTGAGAACACCAAACGGTGAATCATATATTTTAGCCTTTGCTATTGTGTATTACTGCACTGCCTGTCCTGTATAGTCGTCTGTTCAAGTTACCCTCTTCACCTAAACGTAATTTGCTTGCTATCAGCAGAATGAAGATAATTTCGTCGGTTCCCAGTAAATCGAAATACACAGCCCTCCACATGGAACGGCACTTACATTATATCTTGATATCATATAGATGCAGCCAGTGCGATTTATGTCCCAGACATTTCGCTTTGCCATTCACACCTCCAGCCACTGGGCAAGCCGTCGCCCCGGCAGGAGAGGATGAGATTAATCTACTTCAGCCAACTGTGGAATGCTTACTCTGATAATAACGTTTTTAGACAGATTTGTGAAACTCTGGAGATAATCTCATCGCACCAAACTTGAGACGAGCAAACATGTTTCAGACATCTGCTCGGCTCACATAAGATTTTGCAGCCGAATCAAATTCACCCTTTACCCGTTTTACCCGTTCTTTAAATTAAATTTTCATCCACTTGAAGTTGTGCTTCGCTACCGCGATCCACAACTTCAAGTGGATGCAAATTATTCTAATTTGAGACAAAACATTTACAATTACTACTGATTAAACACCAATTTGTCCCACAAAAAACTGGTACATCACACGATAAAGCAAGATTAAAAGTGCGTAGAGTCGTACTTAACGCTTAAAGGGTTAATACGTCACTTGTAAAGCAGCAGGTGGAGTGGGCTAAAATATTTCTGTATAAACCATGAAGGCCAAAGGGTATTTGGGTATTCTATATGAAATCATCATAGTTCTTCAGCTAGCTGTTTCCGCTTCATTTGAATACCTATGTTATGGGCCTATACGGCCATTTGAAATATTTTTACTCTTACAGTGCGGGGATGGACATTAGACGTCAGAATCTGACGTCTGTAGACGTCAGGTTCTGACGTCTGAGTCGCGCCCCGCGCTGTAAGGGTTAAGACAAAGGGAGATGAATAAATTTCGGTGCAGAACCCATGTGATGCTTTGGAATATATTCAAGTTAACCCTTTTAGCGCGGAGCCCTCCTTATATGTCAGAATCTGACGTCCGTAGAGTCAGATTCTGAGGATTTAAATATTTATAATGGCAGTATACTCAAAACAAATGAATCGGAAAGAGCTAACTAAGACATTTATGATGATTTCAAATTAAAAATAACCCTTTAGTCTCAATGGTTTATACGAAAATAATCCAGCGTTTTATGGGTTAACTCGCGTAGAGGGCCACGCAAATGTAAAACAAAAATCATGTTTCCCTTGGACACGAAATGACTCGCTGTCAGGACACGATAAGTGAGATATCATGGCCATCAGCTTGTCAGCCAGAATAAAATCATTGCTTTCCTCACACAGCAGGCCGAAAATACCCATGTCGAGCAACACGATCCTTGATGTCCGGTACAATTTAGAGTATAAATAGATACTCTTTCTTAACGCGCTCAAATCTTACCTAAGATACCAAAGGTTTTTTTCAATTTTAAATTATATTAAGTGTCTTAAGTTGCACTCTTTCAGCTTCATTTGAATACCTATGTTATGGGTCTACGGCTATTAGGCCTATACATTTTTAATTTTTATAGTGCGGGGATCGACATTAAACGTCAGAGTCTGACGTCAATGGACGTCTATGGTCTATAGTCTATAGCGGCAGATTCTGACGTCTAAATTCGGTCCCAAATAAAAAGAACAGACGGAAAATAGAATAATAGACAACGGGGAGGTAATAAACGGCTTATATGTAGCTCTACATATTTTGAGAGTCTGGACGAATAGGGTGCTGGCTCAGAGAAGAGCGGCGTGGGGACCTCCGGTATTGTTGATCCAGACTGCCGACTGACTTTGGTGGCCCATTCATTGTCTGCTTCGGCCGTCCTGTGCCAGAACTCCGGAATGTTATGGCATCGGGCTGCAGCCCAGCTGACACAAGGCGTTGAATCAAAGTTAAACCAACATTGATTCAACATCTTGTGCCTGCTTGGGTGAGACGCGGCGCTTTGTCACGTCGCCGTTTTCATCCGGGTGACATTACCTTGCGTTTTGCTCTCTAATTGTCGGTGGGATTGGCACCAATAGATCAATTCGCGAGCTCTCAGTTTGTTAACGACACAGTTGTATTTGCATCATGTTAGAAAACGTGGTAGTGGAGGGTCATCAGCGTCGCGATGAATGAGTGAAAACGCATTGTTTTACACAACACTTGCTCAATGTTTTACCGAAACAAAAACTCTCTTGTAATATTATTACACTGCTCAGTCCGACCAGAGTCGGGAATAAAACCAAGGATCCATTGGACTGCTGTGTAGCATATCTAGTAAACACAAAACATTAAATATTTTGTATAACAATTGTACAATCTGCGACGTTGGGCCGATGTTGTACAAATGTTGTACAAATGTTGTGTGTTTGCTGGGATCACATTGACCCAATGTTGTTTTAATGTTCGGCCACCGTCTTTGACGTTGGCCCAACATTATAACAACAATGGGTCAACGCCTCGTGTTTGTTGGGCACAATCAGAGATCGTGGGCTCGTCTGCTACTCTGGCATTCAAGTTTCAATGAAACAAAATGTTTCTTCCCGGTTCAATCGTAAAGATTGAATATGGTGGGCAGCTCTGGGAGACATCCTAATGACTAGTTGGAAGGATCTCGCCCTCCACTATATTCAGTATTATAACACGTTGTGGAGGGTGGCGTTTGCCAACAATCACTATACGTGGGATATGAGCACTGAGAATGTCCTGGTAAAACCTAGATGCAAATCGGATGCTGGCTTGATGTTAGACCAGGGTCCGCAACGCTGGACCAACATTAAGCCAGCAATGGAACAAGTGACACTAGGACAGTAGCCAACACGCGGCAAACTAGTTTTTTTTACATCACAGTGACAGGAACTCCTGTAAGCTCGGTCCTGCGAGAAGCCCATGCAATCCGGCCGCAGCATACCACCTGCATCTGCCACGGGGTGATGCCGCTCACTGCCATGTTGACCTTTCCCGCAGCGGGAAACACGCAACCGCGCACCGCCATGCAAAGCCAAAAGGCAGTATATGCTCACTTTACGATTAAGCATTTACCGCTTTTTGGCTCTGCAAAGCAAAACACCAGGACTGATCCAGCTTCTCCAGAACGGAAAGCCCGCCAGCCGTGCAGTGAGGAGCGAGGCGTTTGATACGCATGGGCGGTGCCGGTGCATACCCGGCCAACAAGGGACATTGACCCAAGGTTGTTTAATGTTGGGCCGACGTCGTAGACGGCGGGCCAACATTAAAACAACCTTGAGTCAATGTCTCGCGTTTCACTGGGTACCGAATGTCTCCACCAACTTGGGAAGTTTGCCGGCCGCTTGCGTTTAGCATTGAATTATTAAACGATGTGTTTTTCGCGTGCCCTCGCGCTGTTACCGTCGCACTTTCCGCCGCGCGGTCGATAACCATCCGCGCACGATCTCTGCGCGCCAAATTGTTCTCCATGTGGACAGGGCTTCCCCTTTGGCGGCGTGAATAAATTTTGAGTGTCTACAGGCTATTATTAACCCTTGAAGCGCTGACATATTTTCGTATAAATCATGGAGAAATCAAGGGGTTTTTTCAATTTGAAACCACCGTAAATGTCTTAGATTGCTCCTCCCGCTTCATTTCAATTCCTATATGTTATGGGTCCACGGCTATTATAAATATTATACTGTTTCAGAATCTGACGTCGATCCCCGCGCTTATAGAATTAAAAAATGTATAATGGCCGTAGACTTATAGCATAGGTATTCGAATCACAAGTTTGGAGATCAGTAGCCTATATATTAGGGAAATCGCTCGCTTTGTCTGGCCATTTTGTTTCTGCGGGGTGCACTTCCAGTGACCAGCTACATATATCATGAGGCAATACACGCCCTGCGCAGTTCAATCAGGTATTTCCGAATAAAAAATGCATGGACACCATAACCCCAGCGGAGGTGATTTTTTATACAAACGAAAACCGTCTGAAAATAAATAATCTAGTTGATTGTGTGGGTTTAGCGTGAGAGATAACATAGCTTGTTGTTTTTTATCCTGTAGCTACAGGTTGTGACTTGCTGGTCCATTATAATACCACACTGCGAGAGGGAACAGCAGTAACTGCTTACTTCTCACGTAAGCTTTTACTGTAGCTATTTGCCTTTGCAGCATAATCCAGCCTAGCATTAACCCTTTAACCGCCGGTGCCGCATATATTCGGGTTTTTATTTTGTATTAGCATATTAAGTACCACCTTTTAAACATGTTAAAGATAAAATGTGACATCAATCAGCAATATTTGAAAACAGATAACCTCCATTTTGTCAAATCTGATTAATTTTCACTCACTTGAAGTTGTGGATCGCGTCAGCAAGACACAACTTCAAGTGGGTGAAAATTCAAGATTGAATAATTTGGCGGTTAAAGGGTTAACCCTTTGCCTGATAATTACGATTTTAGTCGTTTATAATCTGTTTTATTAGGCGATTAAACGACTGTTATCAGGAATGAAATGAGTGTTTAGATACCAAGATTAAATATAATATGAGTGATTTTCATCCATTGGAAGTTGTGAGTCGCGGTGGTGAGACACAGCATAATTACCCTTACTAAATTAAAATTCATACCCAGGATATTGCTAAACATTCCTTACAATTTCCACAGCTATCAATAATATGTAGATGTAGTCGCCTTGGAACTATAGAAGGTGCTAAACTGCAACTTTGAAAACGGACCTGAGAGATATAATTAATTGTCATTCAAATAGAATTGAAATTGAACTACTTAACCATACTAAAGACAAACACTTACATAAAGTGATGGTGATGATATTCAATCGCTGATTTGGTCAATCTACATATAATTATTATTTAAGCAATGGAGGGCGATCTAAAAGTGGTGTGCTTACACGATGATGTCACCGTTGATTAATATTACCCTTAGACAGCCAATTTATAATATTTAGAATATTCGCTCACTTGAAGTTGTGTCTCGCTGACGCGATTCACAAAAACTGTGAAGACTGGATAATTAACTATGTTTTGATTTGACAAAATAGAGGTCAACTGTCTTCAGCTCTTGCTGGTTGCTTTCACGATCTACCTTTAACACGTTTACCACCTGACATGTAAAATTATAATAAGAAAAGAAAAAGCGAATAAAATCGTGACCGGCGGGCAAAGAAGGAATTTTCGTGTGACAAATTGCGCAGTCATAACGACTTACCTGGGTACGAATTCTCGTACAAGTTACGATATATCGTAACTTGCACGAGGTCCTGATCTAGAGTCCTAGACCATGTACGTCATCTCGACAATACATATATAAGTATAGGGGCCCAGCATGAAAACATTTTTCAATCATGCTCAATTGACAAAAAGCTTATTGTCAGCACAAAAGCAAAAACTATATAATAATTTAACCACATGTATACATCATAATTAATAACCAGGTGTGGTGACACTGTGACATTAGGGTTTGTCGACAACGATAATATATTCCCACTGTCACCTTCTTTATGTGAAATAATGAACACCAGACGTGGACCCCCCCCCCCCCCGATCTGAAACTCGAGTCCAGAAAACCTTTGGGATAAAGAGCAACATCATTTAAACCACTCTATTCGGGTGCAGTCCAACAAGTTACCGCTGGGCAATGGGTAATATACAAAATAACGGTATTGATCGGAACGATGTCCTGGCAGTCTTTACCATGTATACTTTTTTATGAAGAGAGTATCTTTTTTTCTGCGTGATGAAGATCTAGCAATAATCTTGACAAATATGGCTTAGACGAATGGCGGTAGTCTAGACTGAATATGGCTTGAATGCTTTACGTGGTCATACACCTGCCAATAAAGCAACGCCGCCAGAGACACTGGCCAGTCAGGAATGCCAATGGCTTTCGACAACCACACACAAGATAACTCAATGCCGGTCCAACGACCGTCTCACAGTGCGGGGACCGTCTTTATACGTCAGAATTTACCGTCTGCAGACGGCAGATTCTGACGTGTAAAGACGGTCCCCGCACTAAAAGAATTAAACTATTTCTAACGGTCGTAGACCCATACCATAAGTATATGAATCAGAAAGTGCTAACTAAGACATTTGTGATGATTTCAAATTGAGAAAAACAAGTTTAGTCTCCATGGTTTATACAAACATATTTCAGCGTGGTAAGGGTAATGGTGGGACAACGTCGGCAAACCTTGGCTCGGCATTAAACCAGTCTCTTGTGAGCTGCAGATGTCTGTCCTGCTTGTGATTCTCCTGATGTAGGGGGACAGCAATACGGGTGGATCTCGGCTGCCATCTTGACGTGGCTGGTCTGGCCTCAGTACTTCACAGGGGCCCGCGCCCACCTCATCTCGTGACCACATGTGCTAAGGGTTTCTTTGAATCAGATATCATTCTCCAGACTGGGCACCGCATTTTCAGACAGAGGACACTAACTGTTTACTTTTTCAAGTAAGCAGCTACTGCTGTTTGCTTTGGTGGCAGTGATTCAGTACCCCGGCAGTAAATTCACCTCCGGACCACGCATTCAGACTTCTTTTTTTGCGTAGTATTGATGCAAATATTCACCGAGACAGAAAAAAAATCCCCCCGATACGACTCGCACAGTTTACTGGACAGAATGATGACATACATCAGGTCACAAATAGCTTCCCTATTTATGCGTGTTTTGGCTGCCATCTCAGACCGAGCTGTGATGTTCATGCCTAGGGAAGATGTAGCGAAAGTATATTGTGACATTTTTATTATTTTATGTAAATCAACTTCTAGTACATTAACACTAATTTGTTTTTCTATTTTAAAGTTTTGACTTTTTTATTATTGTCATTTTCTGTGTTAATTAACACAGAAAATACAGAGAGAGAGAGAGATCGCATAGACAATGAGGTGTGTCTTTTATATTGTTTGAGACTGACAAATATACCCCATTACAATGCTTGTTAGCCGTCAGGTAAAGTAGGCCGGATATAATTAAGGGAAAGCATCGGCTACCCCCAGCAGAAAAACGTGTTCCACTTTCCATAATAAAGTCTGCAAAGTATCCTGAAGACGAACTCATTTAGGTCGTCTTCTTGAATACTTTGCAGTCCTTATTCTGATTCGTCTAGTTGACCAATGAGATGCCTTAGATTTAGGTGACCAAAACCTGAGGCATCTCATTGGTCATCTAGACAAATTAAATGCCATCTACATCTAGGTTAACAGCTTCACAAATAATGACCCAGTACTATACTGCTGTGCAAAGGCAAACCGCGGGAATTACTGCTTACTTTTCATGTTACTGCTTTTCTCTGGACTAGCGTAATTTCCCCTGGTGTGTTTCCCCAATATGTCTAGCTGTGTCTGGAGACTATGGCCACTTAATGTGTGACGTCTTCTTAATTAGCTCATATTGGACTCACTGAGAAAACAAAGCAACTCATCTGCTTGAGTGGCGCCTGCAGGCTTATCGTCATAGACTAATATCTACGTCTAATTGCATAATCCCAGTAGACACAGACATTTGTATAACATTTGCATACAATGTTGAACCAACGTCGAAGACGATGGGTCGACGTTGTACAAATGTTATACAAATGTTTTGTGTTTGCTGGGTTACTTTTACGTCGAACGTGTGTGAATCTACGTTGGATGTCGAATTGACTTTTTGTCGACGACCTTGGGTTATTTTGACCTCTGTTTTTTTCGCACAGTTGGGACACAAAATATACCAACCTTTTACACGCTCCAATTTAAACTTTCACCCACTTGAAGTTGTGTAGCTCTAACTCGACCCAAAACTTCAAGAGGTTGAACTTAAGTACTGACATTTGCAAAAACAATGAATTAATCGGCTAATAAAACGGATTAAAAGCGGTTATATCCATCATAACTAGTGAAAGGGTAATCATTGTCTGAGTTTAAGTCTGCGACTAAATAACCTGCAAATCATGACGTTTAGGATTACGTATATGCTTACCTAAGTTATTTAACACAGAAATTAAATATGATCTTTAATCCGTTGACTACAAGTCATAGAAGTCTAAGTCTAACTTTCACCAATTTGAAATTATCGTAGGTTTCGTTAGCGTAACACAACTTCAAGTGGCTAACAATTTAAATTCTAAAACCTATCGCTTTGAGAGCTAACTTATTTAAGTAACTGGTCCACATACTAGATGTAAACGTACGAAAACTATCAAAAAACATAATCCTTGTTATTTTGCGTTATGCAAAATTAAATTTTGGACCTGCAACCCGTCGCCCAACTGTTGAACTGTACTGCTTTGTTCGCCGTTATGGTTTCCGATTAAAATGTGGTGATATTTACTACTTTTATTATTATTGCTGACTGTACCATGTATTGTGTTTAGCTACTTATCCGTGCAGTAAGTGCAACGCTTGAAATCGCGTCCAAGTTGATTTTTTACAAAAACAATAATAGACTGGAATAATTATTTATCAAATGCACAAGATCACCAACACCAAACCATGCGAAATATATTTTTCAAATACACTGCACTTTTGAAAAATAATTATTGTACATGGTACTTTTTATAATACTCCTTTCTACAAATAGTTTTCTCGATAAATCACATGCAATAGTGCAAACGGGGATCGACTTATTCCGACGTCTATTTAAAGGCTTTGTAGATGTCCTTGACAAAATAATTATTATGACGCTGACGGCATGGTATACACTCAGGATGATTTGTGTCACCCTTGGTGTCGAGCCAACTCATCCATCTTCTTCACCAACAGAACAGGGACAGCAAAATTAGGCCAATGCTTGTTTCAAGGTAGGGCCAACGTCGGTGACGTTACCTCTGCCTTCACCCAACCTTAGAGCAGCGCATGCCATCTGCTGACACTCGGGTCCACCTGGATTGGCCATGCGGATTATAGACGAGTCAAATTAGCTGCTAGACTCAGAAGCGCGAATTCCATTTGGCCGGTGATGACAGTCGCTGGTTGTTTGTTCCTGACATGTCTCGTCGGCTGACAAAACGGGATCAGTCGTGCCGGGAGGACGCAGATGTTCTCCACGAATCCCGTCCCGCAGGACTCAGCCGTTCTGGAAATCCTGCAAATTGCCAATGACCCCATAGTTATGCTGCGGCCGGCCATATGGTACCCCTGCCCAAGGTCGTATATTTGTTCGAGCTCCCTCATCTATCTTTCAGAGTTTGTGATAAGGTGAAACTTTCCCTGTATATATATAGCTACTCACTGGGCACAGGACGTTGCTGCGACGTTAAATCAACGTTATTGACGTTGATTCAACGTCGTTACAACGTCGTGTGCCCAGTGGGAATGGGTTAGAAATGCAGAGTTGAAGGGAAAACCTCCCCACTAGAAGCCATCGGCCATTATTATTTCAACATTCTCTGCCAAAATAAAACTCCCATGATTTCTTTCAAATTGACACAAAATCAGGCCTAACTATTAGTGTTTGACCTTCTATTTATTTACGTATGTGTGTAACACATGTCTTTATATCATGAATAGTATTAACCCAGCAAACACGAGACGTTGACCCAATGTTGGGTTTATGCTGGGCCACCGTCTTCGAAGCTGACCTAACATTAACCCAGCATTTGTTCAACGTCTCGTGTTTGTTGGATAAACATTGAGGCCTGAAATTTTAATTGCGACGCCATAATATACAGCTATCCAAAAAACAGAAGCTTTTTGCATCAGCTTGGCCTATAGCAACAAAGATGACATCATAGATCAGCGGCCATCAAGGACTTTAGGGAGGCGACGTGTCGGCGCTGGTTGTTGCTGAGACAGGAAATTGGAGCGAAATGGGCCTCATACCGCTAGCTTCAAAGGGAGATTGATCTGAGCTTAACCTGTGGGGCTCTCAAGACGAGAAAAACTCCTGCGCAAAGCTGTGTGTTTACATTTAAAAGTCGCTCAATCATGCGATTGAACTGATTATTATTAACTCATGGTTTTGATGAGAAAAAACTCTAGAAGTTGACCCAGTGTTGTTATATTGGTGGATCGGGGTGTGGGACGGTACAGTATTGGCTCAACGTCTCGTGTCATGGAAACCAGTATGTTGTTTTCCTGGGTGATGAAGTCTATGGCTTCGTCCCCAGTAGAGACAGAGCGATCATCAGTCACGATCCCCAGCAAACACAAAACATTTGTATAACATTTGTACAACGTCGGCCCAACGTCTCCGACGTTGGACCGACTTTGTGCAAATGTTATTCAAATGTTTTGTGTTTGCTGTGGAGGGCTGGTAACACGGCCCAGCTAAATGGCCATCGAGTGTCAAACACTTGGTGAATGGGTCTCTGGCATGGCATAGCCACCCTGATCAGTCCCCATCTGTCATTTACATTGAGTATTCAAAGTACCTGTATTAATCACACAGCTTTCAATGCCCTTGTGATTACATTTGACCAATACAGTGATTTTAGGCTAGTGTTATTCATTCATTCATTCATTCATTCATTCATTCATTCATTCATTCATTCATTCATTCATTCGTTATGTCGCTCGTTCGTTCGCTCGTTCGTTCGTTCATTCGCTTGTTAGTTAATTCATTCATTACTTTGAAGTTGAAATTTCTACCCCAAGCATAATTTAAAAAGGAAAATAATGCATTAATTAAAAAATAACATTTTTTTCGACAAAGTAATAAAACTAATGCCTTTTCCCAATTGACGTGAAATGCCATTTGCTGACTATATAATAGCCAGAATAATGTGTTGCTTTGTATTGCCCTTTTTTATTGAACTACCAAAATAAAATAAAATAATATAAAAAGTATACCAACCTAATTTAGGTGGATGTGTTTCTGTAAAAAGGAACATAATTATTCAAAATTTTATCACAAAACATTGATTTGATAATTTTTATTAACAGAGTATAATCAATAACGATACATGTATACTATGAGCAATCAACGGCTTTATAATTTTTCCACCTACAAGAGACACTCTCCGTCAGCAAATTACTTTGTCAGCTGATTTTCATTCTGGGCAGTGACACTTGATGCGCGCTCATCGGACGCAAGCAGTTGCCGTTTTTGCTTATCTGCGGCAGGACCGGTGCTATTAGCGCCGGGCAAGAAGCACTGTAATAACGCACTTAATAGGAGATCGTCCCGAGGACAATTTTCTAGAACAACAGCAGCCCTGATCTACGGGTGCAATTGTTGATGTTAGTGTGTGTGAGCTCAAGTGCAAGGCCGGCCTAAACTGACAGAGAGGCAATGCAATCCGGAAAGCAAACCCACCCTGATCCGACAGCGTGCCGCCGGCGGCACGCTGTCGGTCCAGCGTGGTTTGGTGTGTGGGCTTGGAGGGCCGTCAAGATAATCGTGTTTCAGATGGGATCCCCGAGTTGATGGATATCGGACGGTATTCAAATGGTCGGACGCTCTCAATCAAACAATCGCTGCCAGTCTTGCTCGGAGGTTGTGTATTTTCTGGAGCAGTGTAGACAAGAGCCACCGTGAAGACTGGGGGGATCGTGACCCAAATGCCACCTATCTTACTTAGTCACCCGGTGTCAAGTCGCTCTAAAATTACTTACAAGCAACGGTATTTCTGGCTTATCACTGCTGCAGCACTATCTTAAATGTATCCTATTATTAGTAAATATATAACGGTAATGCCAGGTGATTATGTTAAAAATATAAAAAAAAACGTCTAGTTCATAAACGCGCTATGCAAAATTGAATTTTAATTAAAATACGTTAACACAACAGTAGCATACTCCCACGAAAGACATGTTCAAAGTAGACAAAATCTATGCTGGAATGTAACTTATGTGGTGGTAGTATCAGTTTTATTTTATATTATTTTGGGCCAGCAATACGTATCATATCTTATGACAGTAGTTTTCACATGGTATGCCCTATGTTATTCAACAATGTTCAATTCCTTATTAATGTAACAACTGGATGACAAGTACTGATTGGCGATCCCGTTATATGACGGAATGAGCCACTCTTTGATTGTCTAGCGGTAGTGGTAGACTAGTGGTATTGGCCTGATTTTGGTCGACTGCCTCAGTAAACAATATTTGATTACCTAAAACGTATGACCACCAATGGTGGCCATAAGTTGAATTTAGGTAATTATATTATGGTGGCCCACCAAATCGCGATCACTTCCCTCGTACGGCTGCACCAAATATAAACACGTTCACATGCTGGAACCATCATAGATGAACAGCAAGGATATAATTTTGTTGACATGTCACGGAAATATCAACACCAATGCGACATCAAAACTCTTCTTCAGCCATTTTTCCTAGTTTACCCAGCCTTCAATATAGGCCTCGGCCTCCCACGGGAGCATGTGGCGCCGCATACCGATTGTCAGTGTCAAAGTAGAGTGCACCCGTGTTCCCCGAACTGATAATAATTATGTACATATACAAACGGCGTGTCATGCGACGGCCAACAGCTGTAACTGCTTACTTGAAAAGTAAGCAGTTACAGCTGTCTGCCGTCGCACAGCTGGACAAGATGTATTACTCGGGGAATCACTTTCAATCGATTAAAGTAATGCCACGGAGCTGTCATGCAATACATCAGCGCCAGTTTTCCATCTTGTCCGATAAGGCCAGACATCAAATGAATGACAAGTCACTTACTTAGGAGACATGCTTTGATCATTGCTTCTATGGCTGGGTCAAGCAGCCCTTGAATCGTTAATCACGATGTGTCCGTTTTAAATCTAGTTGTATTAGCAATTCTCACAAGTGGTTTTCTACGGTGAAACGTGACAAAAGTGGGCGGTATTGCCAAGTGCTTTGAACATCTATTTTGTAGACCTAGCGTAATAATATGCTACAATATCCTTACTCCAGTTGTGGTAAAGAACTGAATAATCTAATTCCTGGAAGTTTTGACGGCCACCACGTTGTGTCACGGGACAAAAAGAAATTAGCTTTAATTATTGAGATCACGTTTGTTCTTTTTTCAAACACACTGTTCCACTGTATCTCATGTTATTATCTTATCTAAGACATTGGACCAGCATTGGCTGAACGTCTCGTGTTTGTGTGTATACAACTTTACGAAGCGGTAGATATGACGATATTCCTAAGATGACGATAATAATAGTCGTGTTTAAAAATATACATTTGTTTGCTGCCTAAAGCTAAATAAGCGCATTTGAATGTTTTTTCTCGAGTGGTATTTTCCCAGGAGATAAAGTGTCACATCTTCCACTCACTGGAGTGTCATATAGGAAAGGACGCTTTAGATACTGGGATCCATTTATTGATGACAAGGAGCGGTCGCATCTCGTCATTAATTCCCCCTTTCTTCCCCCGGGCAACCGTTAATATACGCCACGCAATCTGGCAATAATTGGGCATTCCCGACAGCCGCCGTTCCAGCACTGCCGGGATCTATATATTCCGTTCCTAAACGAACTGATTATTCCTGGGGCTAAATAAAGTAGGGAGCGGCAGTACCTCAGAAAAAACACGTGTTTTGTGGCTGTCTTCTCCTCGCGGCGAGTCCCCTGCCGGCTCCGGTCAATAGCGGATTGCAGCCGGCGTGAAATCGCCCTCGTTCTTTCTCCGCCGCGATCCCGGTCCTCCCCCTTCTGGCAGTGGCCACCGCCGGGATGGATGCGCTCGTAAAAGATGCGCGGAGAAAAAAGGAGGGAAAGATTGAGAAACTCCCGGCGGCCGCAGCGCTGGCTTTGACGCTGAGCCGAGGGAAGGGCTGCATATGACGAACGGAGCGCTCTATCCAGACGGCGGATCAGTGCCGGGCCGGCGTCTTTGACGCCGTCCGGGCACTGATCCGACGTCTTGATCCACGCTCTAGACTGTTGTATCCCCCCGCTGATAAGATCGCTGTAGCGAACGTGACATACTTGTATTCCTCGCTCCGTCTAATGGCAATCAGTCTTCTGTGTTCTGGACCTACAGCCATCCCGACGTCTTGCATCCACTGAGGATATACTTTCCACGCATCCGTGCACCCACTTTTCATCTTCACCCCGATTTATTCTCCGGCACACGCGTCTCTTGACTCTGCAAGCTCGCGTATATTAGCGCCCCGAGCGCTGGTACAACGTTTAGATATTTCCTAAGATTATAAGGTGTTGATTCACATTATTGAGGCAGACCAGAAGCTGCAGAATACTGCAGTGTCCTCAACCCTTTAACCGCCAAAAATATTCAATTTGATTTTTTACCCACTCGAAGTTGTATCTCGCTAACGAGATCCACAACTTCAAGTGAGTGAAAATTATTTAGATTTGACACAATGGAGGTCAGCTCTTTTCAAAACTTGCTGGTTTTATCTTTAACATAATAAAATGTGCTACTTGATGTGCTAATAAATAATGAAAACCCGAATATATGCGACACCGGCGGTTGAAGGGTTACCACTTCGTCGCCTAGGAGCTAAAGGATCCTATCTGCCACTCTGACGAGTGTCAGATAGGATCCTTTAGCTCCGAGGCGACCACTTGTATACCGCTGAATTGTTTCTCGCGCTATTTCATCCACTTGAAGCTGCAATAAAAATAGGGCGGGGGCCCTAGGGTAGTGGTTAGCACCGCTGCCTTTCACGCCAGAGTCCGGGGTTCGGTTCCCGGTCTCGGCGGTTTGAAAGAAACAAAATTGTTTCTTCCCCATCCACGTGTGAAAGTTAGTATTGTGGGGAGCCTCCGTGACCGAGAGGTAGCGTGCTCGGCCTCAGACCGCCAGGGCTCGAATTTCGAATCCTGTGTCTGGAGGACAGTGTCATCTCAATCATCTCACCATCCTCAGGAGGTTCTCCTGGCCCAGTTTAGCCTATATGTGCACAAAGGTGGCCTAAAGCCCGATTCATTTCATTTGAAGCTGCAATAATACTAATGTAATTTCAGTATAAAATGATAAAAAATGTCACATTTAAAAAAATATATCTTATACCTTTGGAGTTAGAAGGTGCTAAGCTGCCACTTTGTTAGGAGGCAATTTAGCACCTTCTAAACACCCAAGGGTACGAAATATAATTTCTAACACCAAGGGGATGATATTTTATCAATTTCAATGGCATTCGATTTGAAACGAGCTAGAAAATGTGTAAATAAAATGATATACTGGCCTTCCAGGACAAGGGTGAACTTGCAGAATTAGTAATCTCTTTTCCTTATTAATTTGTCCTGCTAGGCTCTGGTGCGAAAGGTCGTAACAAATATTGGTGACTGCCCTATGTTCAGAAGGTTCTATGTTCAGAAGGTTCTATGTTCAGAAAATATTTGTTCAAAAGGTTCTATGTTCAGAAGGTTCTATATTCAGAAGGTCCTATGTTCAGAAGGCTCTATGTTCAGAAGGTCCTATATTCAGAAGGTCCCATGTTCAAAAGGTCCTTTGTTCAGAAAAAATTGTTCAAAAGGTCCTATATTCAGAAGGTTCCATGTTCAGAAGGTCTTATATTCAGATATATTCAGAAGGTCCTATATTCAGAAAACTCTTTGTTTTACGTAGAAAAACTTACATCCTTCAGTTTCAGGTAAATTGCAATGCAAGATAACAAAACACAGCCTCTTATTTTAGCTCATTCGGTCAAAGGTCAGATGAGCTTTTGTCATGGCGCGTTGTCCGTCGTCTGTCCGTCCACAATTTGCCAAAATCGCTATTGGGACTTCAATCAACATAGTGAACAGCCACAAACAAGGAGTGATCACAGAAGGATTGTCCCCGCGATTCAGGAACAGACACTCCTGTAGATCTGTTAATTTCCGCGTGTTCAAATTTTCGCGAATTTCTGATTTTGGGACTTTTCACTTTTGTAGTGCTATTATAATAATAATTTTCGTGAGATACTGGAATTCGCGATGTCTTCTCCTCGAGAAATTCGTGAAAATTAAAACCTCGCGAATATTACCAGATCTACATTATCCGGGGCCTAGTGTGAACTTGTCCTATAGCCTAGACATGTAGACAGTTCAAACCAAAAACACCTGCAATTACTTTTCTTTCTTTCATTTTTTTCTTCATTTTAGTCTATTCCGGGGGGGGGGGGGTGTCTATAATCCCCTGCATATCCACAAAATGCGTTGTAGGCCCCTATTGTTGAGAACTCAACTTTCACTTATAAGAGGCTTATTTTAACTCTAGGCCTGCCATGGGCCACAATTATTTTGGTAAATCTGTAGAGCATGCTTTACGTCGATTCCTCAACGATTCTGAACCGATTTCTTTGAAATTTTGCACAGGCCATCTTTAAGTCAAATCCTAACACCGGTAAAAATTTACCTCGACCATTCGACATGTAATAGAATTCCATAATTAGCGTAAGGGTTGATAGAGGGACGTCATAATTTCAATTTAATGCAAGTCAAATCGTCTAACTTTTGAAATAAGCATTATCATTTTACGTTTACAAAATTTCAATAAAATAGGTTGATAATAATGACAGAGTAATTAAAAAATTAACGAAAAACATGCGCTACTGGTTAGTTCTGTCCTAATGTATTATTATAGCGTGGGATGGATGGAGTTAGCCCTGGCTTGATTCGTTTTACCCGAGAGCGATCTTCAGATATGACCGTCCCACGATTTTGTATGAAGTCAATCTGTGGCTGACACCTATTCAAGCCATCGCGGCTAGGATATTTTTCAATGAAAATACTCTCAATAACCCACCATGCCCTATCACTCTACGCTCACATCATCTTCTGTATATCATCTAAAATAAATTGATTAAATAATATTTTTCTCATTACCAGCGTGCATCATTACCACCCGGTTTATTTACTTGTAAAGGTTGTGATATATGCATATTTACCTACCACCACATACCAATAGACTTTACTTTCAACAGATAATAATCCTATAGACCACATAAGATACAATAATAAATTTTTGATATTTCTACATCTATATCACTCGTTTTTATATGATATTTCGAACAACGTACCTCATATGGAATGTAATTATAACTTTCATATCCACAATTTAATGAGTCCATCAAATTTGATCAAACGTCACTAATTTTAAGCTTGGAAACCCACTGGGTATACGTTTTTGCGATATTAAATGTACGTCATTGACGTTGATTCAACGTCGTGTGCCCAATTGGAGCTGACAAATAGTAACCCGTGCTTTCTAAACATCGGACCTTCTGAACAAATATTTCTGAACATAGGACCTTCTGAACATAGAACCTTCTGAATATAGAACCTTCTAAACATAGAACCTTCTGAACATAGGACCTTCTGAACAAAGGACCTTCTGAACATAGAACCTTCTAAACATAGGACCTTCTGAACATAGGACCTTCTGAACATAGAGCTGTAACCACAAATATTTATACAGCTATTTTACATTTTTTGACCATACGATGTATTGTGATATTCTGGATATGCGGTATCTATTCGCAGATTACTCGCAACTGGATATTCATAGGATGTTGAATTATATTGTATTGGACTTAATAAATTCCAGTCCTGGTCCTGCTGTTAACGGTTGATATGTGCTTAGACTGTTCGTCGCCTCGGAGCTAAAGGATCCTATCTGACACTCGTCAGTGGCAGATAGGATCCTTTAGCTCCGAGGCGACGTGTTGTTATGCTAGACTACTGTTCATGGTTTACTTAAGCTTAGTTGACTTCTGCTTGGCTAGACTGCTGTTAATGGCTGATATTTGCTCAGCTTGCTCGTAACTGCTGATGCATGATCTGCCTGCTGTTAAAGACAGACTTATGCTTAGTACATATAATAGACTGTTTGTTGTTAATGGTTGACATGATGTTTAGACTGATGTTAATGGTTGATTATGCTTAGACTCTTGTTAACGGTTGACTGATGCTTGCACTGTTGTTGAAGGTTGACTACTGATTGGACTGCGCGTGCTGTTACGACAGACTTTAGCTTAGTCTGCTGTGAAAGGTTGACGTGTTCTTCGTCAGCTGTTAACGGTTGACTCTAGTGTGCTAGTCTTTTATTAGTATACTGAATCTGATCGTGATGTCCTTCGACCAGTCTGAATGGCTAACTGAACGGTGTGTTCAATCGGTTGTTGGCATCCTTAGCCCTTACAGCGCGGGGATAGACTTTAGTCGTCAAAATCTGACGTCTGTACACGTCAGATTCTAACGATTAAAATCTATCCCGACGTCAGATTCTGACGACTAAAGTCTATTCCCGCACTGTAAGAGTAAAAAATATTTCTAATAGCCGTAGACCCATAACGTAGGTATTCAAACGAACCGGAAAGAGCTAACTCAGACATTTATGATGATTTCAAATTAAAAAAAAGTGTTGTCTATGGTTTATAAAATATATTTCAGCGTTGTATTAGGGTTAACATGTTCTAATTGTGTAGATTGATCTGAACATAAAACTATACAGGATCTCTAATTCTATGATCTGAACGACTGTTAATTTGTAGTCATCGGTGGAGCGGTGCTATATATCGTCGCCTCGGAGCTAAAGGATCCTATCTGACACTCGTCAGAGTGGCAGATAGGATCCTTTAGCTCCGAGGCGACGAATTATTATATTTCATGCAAAGATGCTGTGGCTGTGTTTGATTAAGGCCACCATAATATGCTTGCCCTCTCTTCTGGTTTGCGTTGGCCGCTGTGGCCCCCATTGTTATTTATGTCCCTTATTTTTCATCTCTTTTGCTCTGGATGACTGTTAGTCATCCTGCCACTGACCTCAATACGTGCATGCCCCAGTCTCCTCTGGAAGCTGTTGCCTGTTGTTGATGCAACTAGTGGCTCGTTTGTCAGCAAATGGTCACCTTGGTCTTGATTGGTCGTATCTTCCACTTTTTAAAGGGGTAGATACTATCCTTTGACACAAAGGTTACACGGAAACATCCCCTAATATTAACTACGCTATAGAGGAACTGGTAATTTGGCGCCGAACCAGATCAATGCCTGTGGTCGAGGATAGACGATTCAATATCTATTCTCAAGGCAATCCGCTCATAGATACCTATTTATCCTTCTCGCTTAGTTAACATGTCATGTGTCCCATATCCTGAAACATTCACCAACGTCCATTTATCAGTTGCATCTACTCTTGCAGGGCAATATTGAATGCAAATTGTAAGGCATATTTTATACCAAACGACCGACCGACCGACCGACCGACCGACCGACCGACCGACCGACCGACCGACCGACCGACCGACCGACCGACCGACCGACCGACCGACCGACCGACCGACCGACCGACCGACCGACTCACTCACTCACTCACTCACTCACTCGCTCACACACTCACTCACTCACTCACTCGCTCACTCACTCACTCACTCACTCACTCACTCACTCACTCACTTACTCGATCACTGACTGACTGACTGACCGACTGACTGACTGACTGACCAAATGAATGATTAAATAAATGAATGAATGAATGAATGAATGAATTAATGAATGAATGAATGAATGAATGAATGAATGAGTGAATGAATGAATGAATGAATGAATGAATGAATAAATGAATGAATGAATGAATGAATGGATGAATGAATGAATGAATGAATAAATGAATGAATAAATGAATGAAAGAATGAATGAATGAATGAATGAATGAATGAATGAATGAATGAATGAATGAATGAATGAATGAATGAATGAATGATGTGATAGGCAGGCAGCTTTACCCTTTACAATAGTCCCAGCCCTATTAACTGTCTCAGTGCTTTTATGCTCATTTGAAGTGTTTATGTATTGCAGTTCTTTAATGTGTATGTATTGTATTGTATTGTAGTATTGCAATATTTGGTTAACAGCTGAATAAACCTACATAAATCGGGAATCATATGCAATGATAACAGTCTACCTTACATAAAAAATGAGTAGTTACTGCTGTTTGCCTTTGCATAGCGATTGTTATACTATGTTGGCAACGTAATGAAATAACTATAGTAACTGAAAGAACTACTCCCAGACCGGGGATAATGAAAACGGCAAAGCAAGCTGTTATTGCTGATTGCCTTTGTGCGGCAGAATACTGCCATGTGAGGCCGAAGAACAGTATCTGCTTACAAGTAAAGTAAACAGATAGTGCTATTTGGCTTTGCACGGCAAAATAGTTGCGGAATGGTTTTAATTTCCCTTATGATTGTGATGCAGTCTGCCATCATACCATGATCTTCTTCTTATTCTAAATGGTCTGAACAATATTGTCAGAGCAAGGATCAGAGCATCCAAGGAGTCAGCATGAAATTAGCTCGAAATGAGAAAAGTGATGCCTGGCTTGACTAAAATAATCTGATTGCACGATTGCCTTTTTTATGAAAAAATATGGTTGCTGAAGGGAAGTGATGCAACAAAACGTCGTTGCGACTTTTCCAAGTTAAGTTTTCAGATAGTATGCATTTTTAGATCTTTTAAATATCATTGCAATCACATTTCATGATATTAGAGTTGAAGTCGTTCTGTCCTACTATTCTTTGTCGACTGAGTGAGTTTGTTTTTACGTCGCTTCATATTATACTTTGTGGTGATATTAAAATTCCTGGTCGATATTTGAGCCCAGTACGCGTACCTCCAATCCACAGTCGAACTGAATGGGCCACCGCGGAAAGCTGATTCTACTGGAAGGATAACGCTGTCCAGGTGAGGAGTCGATGCCCCAGCTTTGGGCCAGCATCGACTTCCCAGCCACTGCTGTGATTAGTGTAGATTCCCTATAATCCACTGTGGAGAAGATTAGGTGGTAATGGATTCTGCTAACATCATCCACATAGCATAAATCACATCCGTAGTCATGCAAAGACAAACAGCGGTAACGGCTTACTAGAAAAGTAAGCCGTTGCTGCTGTTTGCCTTCGTATACAGTAAACGTTATACAGACAACGTTATTTTTAAACGTTGATTCATGGCTGGTATTCTTAAAGAGACATAGGCGTGTGATTGGTCGAGATTGCCATCTCCACTAATGACACGCCTATAAGATCTGTGTCAGACACTTTGCGAATAAAAGCCAAAGGCTGGGTGCAGTTTTCACATGTGTAATGTGCTTTCAAATAGGGCCTACTTTTTCTACAGTTAGAAAGATTATTGTAATTAAATGGAAGGAATATTGTGAAAAAGATCAGAAATCATGCAAAGCAGTGATCTTCAAATAGAACAAGGCCAGTTTTCCACGTAAGAGTATTTTTCAATGGGCAGATAGTCAATTATTTATTTCTAATCGCATCGGGATCTAACGTGCCCGGGTTATCTAGAATCATCTGCCTGGATCCCAGCACAGACAGTCTGTCATCCGATTTTGTCAGGTAGGAGTTAATTACTTACTAGTTTTTTTCACTTCCTTAAATGCTTACTTACACTGACAATTAGCAGAGAGCGTGTGTCTAAATATCTTTATTCATCCGAAATATTTTGCCGCCACAATAGCAAATGATTCGCTGATTGTTTCGTCATTATTTAATGTGTTTGTCATGCAAAGGTAAACAGCAAAAAGCAAGCAGTTACTCCTTGTTACCTTCATAAGCAGGAATGAATGGTCAGGCATTAAATCGTCCTTACCCGAGGCTAATCCCTGAAGTACGTCCTTCGTCTGGACGTCCTTGTACTGGTTGTTGACTTGAAAGGATTGTCCAATATAGTTATAATTATCAATAATCACAATTGATGGTTGCTTAGCAGGTGAGTTGTACAAGTGAATAGAAACCCAACAAACGTAATACATTCAGCCAAAGCTGGACCATCCTCGGCGACGCTGGTTCAACAGTAGCCCAACATCAGATTAATGTATCGTTTTTGTTGGGTGCAGAAGACATCCACGTAGCAGTCCATTTGAGACAATAAAGTTTGGAATCCAAGTTATAATAATATTCTGTGTGACAGACAACGAGACATATACATTAGAGATCTGCATATTGTTTTAAATAATTAAAAAACACACAGAAATAAAATGAAGCACCAATAGCTTTATTTTCCGGTAACAAAATATACAAATGAATTTTCACGCAAAATCACCTTCACCTTCATACACAGCAATTAAAGGCGAAATGAAAATTACATATCAAACAAACACATCTTACCCATTTAACACAGATAAGCAAATACAATTTCAAAGATGATTTAGCGTCATGCGGATGGGAAATATCTATTATGTTCATATGGTGGGTTTGTTGTATCATATATTGCTTACAAGTGGACACTTCAGTTCGAATAGCATTCAGAAACAATAAAAATAGTTTTAATGTATTTCAACATTGGTGAAAAACAGAGTATGCAACCTGGGATTCGATTTTCATTTCTTTGGGGACTCACATTCATTATTGCATCAGGTATTGCGAGTGAACACGTGGAAATCAAATCAATCAAATTTACTGCTTTGAAACGCATATTTTGTCCCCGTCAGATATACTCCACAATTTGTGTGCAATCCATCAGTACTGCCGTGCAAAGCGAAAAGGTAGTATCTGCTTACTTGAAAGTAAACATATACTGCCTTTTGGCCTTGCAGAGCAGAGTAGCTCTATGTGGATTAGGAGAGGACAACATAACGCCACGTTCGATTAGCTTCACCATGTAAAAGCAGTAGATCCTTCATGATTTAAAAACGGCCTTTCTGCTGCAGCGATAAAAAATGTTTAGTTTGATTAAATTGCTTTCCTCACATTTCCCTACAGGCATAACAAGGTAGTAAAAATGTAAAATAAAAGTGGAGTGGAGTTGAGTAGCAACCTTGTTTGTTCATTCCTCAACCCTTTTCATCAGATATCGGGTCACTATACGCCTACGAAGTATCCTATAAAATGGCCACATTAAATAGACCACTACCCTGCAAAGCCAAAAGGCAGTATATGTTCACTTGTAAAGTGAACATATACTGCCTTTAGCTTTGCAGAAAACTGACTACTCAGCTATAAATCTGTTAACCCTTTCAGCGCGAAGAACGTCTTTATACGTCGGAATCTGACATCAAAAGAGATCAGATTATGACGTATAAAGTCGATCCCCGCGAGTAAAATATTTCTAATGGTCGTGGACCCATAACATGTGAGTATTCAAAAGAAGAGGTAAAAGCTAACTAAGACATCGATGATGATTTAAAATTAAAAAAAAAACTTTGGTCTCCATGGTTTATCCAAAAAATTCCAGCGTTGTAATGCTTCCGTCATAATATTATTTTATTTCGCTCTGAATTGCTACTTCAATTACCATGCCACAATGAACGAGAATAAGGTATCCACTATTACAAAATAGCCAACCGCATTGTACCAAGTGCAAAATCACCTCATGCTCGGAAAGTAAGAATATATGCTAGTCAACATTTTCACTGCTGCAAAGTACGTTTATCTTTGCCACACTTGTCAGGCCATTCATAACCTTTATAACGAAATTAATGAAATAATAGGTAATTAATGTTTTCAGCCACCTTTGTGAATTGCGTAGCTAAACTGGGCCTACCAAACCGACACAAGATGTTGAATGGATGTTGGTTTAACGTTGGTCCACCGTCTACGACGGTGGGCCAACGCTAAACCAACATCCATTCAACGCCTAGTGTCTGATTGGGAGACATCTCCTGGTGAACAATACATTGATTGATCATTTAACCCTTTAAGACCTCACGATGCAGGAAAGCATCATTTTACATCCCTGAAAACAGACTTAATTTCCATACAACTCGGGGTTCTAGAACGAAAATTTCCATGAAACTTATTTACCAATACACATGGCAAGTTTTTTTTAATTTTTAACCCACATCAAATCATCTTCATCCACTACAGGTCGAGAATTGCGACAGCAATTCGCGGCTTGTAGTGGATGAAGATGACAATGGTAAATCCAGGCTTGAAAGGGTTAAATGAAACTCAGCATTCTGTACAGCATTCTGTGACCTCTGCCTTTTCAGATAAAACACATACATCGTAGCATATGTCCTTCGTTGATATGGTGTACGTTTATTGACGGTTGGCTATGTCACATCAACATCACACCTGTTCTAGAAAGCCAACAGGCCAACAATAACTGCTACTTCAAAATTAAAATACACCACAACAGTATTATCTTTGTCCGACAACTACATTCTAAGCCGAGAATGGAGAGTTATTGTTGATCAAGTACAGACCAATCATCATGACCAGTAGGCCTATGCTATTATAATAAGGCATGTGTGACCGAGCTGTTGATTATAAGGGATCCTCATCATAGTCAGATGTGTTTCAAGTCAGTTAAAATCATCGGGGCTCTCCATTCTTAGCTGCGAAAAAGGCCTCGGCCTTCGGTTTTGTCATTTTCAAAGCCCTTTGACACTGCACGATAGAAAAAACAAAAAAGTGTAAATCCCCGTAATGTACATGTACTGTACACTGAGAACATGTTTTGATGTCGGGATTAGGGAACTGATTTTAAAAATAATCGATGGCAGTGATATTTGAGCTATAAAGACTTTGCTCAACTATTGGTCATCTTGGTTAATGCTGAGCCAAAATCCAACCTACACTCTAAACGATATAGGTTTTTCAAAAAAAACCTTCAGTGCTATTACCATGCAACCTCAGGAGAACCTATATTGAAAAGTGACAGGTGCGTTCCTTTAGCATCAAAGCGACAATATTTTTTCTGAATAATGATGTGAGTAATTGACGCAAGCAGGATTGCGCAAAACGAAAAAAAATACAGTTAACTGTTCACTTTTCAAGTAAGAAGTTGCAGCCGTTTAGCTATGTACGGCACAGTTCTTTGTAAAGCGCAATCACGCGATCTGTAATAATGTCAACGAGTAAGTCATATTGTTGTGTAGGCAGATTAGCATCACATCGGAAATCACAAAAAAATCGTTTCACAGAGCAGTAATTCTAGTGTCATAAACCGAGTATAGACACAGCCTACACACACTACATACAGATTTAGATCATCCTACTACGTTGTATATAAGCTGACTATTATATGTGTTATTGTCATATGATTTGAGCAATAGTATGTTATTCCCAAACTCCACTTCTCTATATAATAATAATACTAACCAGCGAACACGAGACGTTAACTCAATGTGTTCATTCGTTCAATATTTAAACCCACATTGTGCTGTCTCGCATTTGATAAATTGTGGCATGGCAGTATCATTTTTCAGCTACATTATTTTATGATCTGTCAAACGTATGATTATTTAATTCACAGCATAGACATACACTATAGGTCTGCGACAAATTGCACCGTCTTCACAGGTTTAAATAAAACCCGGATTCATAGCTGATTTAAACCGTATTCACAAATAATATAAACCTACTCCGTGGTTTATCGTAAACATGTTTGACCACCCCTAGGGGGGGGGGGGGGGACAGTTAAAATTGTGATTTAAATTAACGCTGAGTAATTAAACTAGCAATATTTTTTAAATTCTTTAACGGCCAAGACATTTCATCCACTTGAAGTTGTGTCTCGCTGACGCGATCCACAACTTCAAGTGGGGTGAAATTATCCAGATTTGTCAAAATCGAGGTCATGGATTTTGAAATATTGCTGATTGATGTCACTTTTTATATTAATTTTGACATGTTGAAAAACTAGTATTTAATGTGCTGATAAAAAAACGAATATAATTGGAACCGGTGGTTAAAGAGTTAACCAGATTATGATTCATGCGACTTAAACCCCTAGAGTACTAATGTCAACAGTTCTGTATTTTATGTCTCAGGTTTTGTTAGCACTTGTTCAACCAGCTTCTAGAATTGAAAGATATATTTAATTGTTGTAGCTTCATTATCTATTATTTCATGGAAAGACACTGTGGTTTAACTTAAAATATCGCGACCTGCTACAAAATTACCCCAGATAACCACGCAAGGATAAAGGACATATATAATTGTTTTCTTATTTTTAAACGTCAGTCACATGTTGAAACAAACAAACTAACTAACAGAAATAGATTTTAAGTCACGTTTTAAGGTTACGCGATCATAAAAACACGCATGCGAAATAGTGTAGTCCTTCTGGCAAAAAAATCTGGACAAATTGCTAACAAAGGTTTTATGATTTATTATGGTAGATATAGGGCCCAACTTACATTTCCAAAACGGCCCTAAAAAACTCCTGATCAAATTCAAGAAATTGACTAAAACTATTTTTCAATACACTAGCGAAAATCACTAGCGAGTTTTTTCACCTTTTTGCAAATGTTAGGTATCGTTACTTATGTTTTTGGACATCAGGAATCGATTGCAGCTATCAGTTTGACTATAAATACGAAGAATGGTGAATTTAAAGTTGATTTTGGGATTTTTCAGAAAAAAGTAAAAATGATATATTAAGTGATTTTAATTTGTTTAAGTATATGAGTATATTATGTATTCTTGTTTCAATTATTCCTGTTTAACCTAGATAATATTGATTGCAAACCTTATGGTAGGCCCTAATTATTCTGATTGAGCATAAAAAAGTTGACACCAATTAATATACAAAAATAACACCGGCCGGCAACGACGACAGTGGTTCGTAATCCGCTTTATTAGCGGATCAAATCAATGTTGTTGGGGACGAAATGAGAATTATAACACCAGATTTTCTCATATTTGGTCTCATATTACTTAAATTATGAGTGATGAGTTTTAAAAGTTCACAAATTAGTTCGGTTAACTGAGTTTGCAAATAAGTCAGTGTTATGTAATTATAATCTGAGCCACCTGTTATTATTACCACAAGACCATGAATGCTCAACAGGTAATCACCAAGACGCATTGCATTAAGGTGGATGAAGCTGAACAAGCCTTAATTCTGCCGTGCAAAGGCGAACAACAGTTTTTAGTCTGATATCAAGTCTGAAGAACTATCATCCGACTTTAAATGTTTACCCCCCTGGTCATTGGACTTGTTTCTTCGTGTACCATTTCAAGCTTTCAGTCCTGCAGCCATTTCGGCGCATTTAATTTATCGCACACATTGACATCTCCGTCCTACCAGGTACTCATATTCACTCATAGTCAAGTAAAGCATTTGAGAGTCAAGTGCTTGCCCAAGGACACAACATCGAAACAAAGTACCAAGATTGAGAAAAGGGCCACGTTCTAACCATTGCGCCATGTCCCTGCTTGACTTATTTTGTAAGTGTGCAGTTACCGCTGTTTGATAGCTGGTTGGTTGATTAAAGCCGCGTAAGGCTTCATCTGTGTGTATATTTCGCTATATCCACTGGTCACCCCCCCCCCCCCCTTGCAGCAAACACAAGCGATGGGACCAATGTTTACGATATCGGACCAAAATTGACCCGGCATGACTCGTGTTTGCTGGGCAGGAAAACATACACCCGGGCCATCAGAAGGCGTGGTAATTCACGCACTTTTCGTGATTTTATCCACCACTGTTTGCTTCCCTCTTGCACCCAGCCTGCCATGGATGTGTGGAAGGTGGTAATTCATGTAACACTGCTCTGCAAAGCCGGAAGGCAGTATCTGCTTACCTGTAAAGTAAACAGATA
>OZ024905.1:72417371-72429871 GCA_964017125.1 Flabesymbios commensalis | reverse complement strand
GTTACTACAGTTTGCCTTTGCGGCACATTGCACGTAAGGGTAAGTGGAGTGGATGGCAGTGGGGAGCTGTGGGATAAAATCCTGTCATAAACGGCAGCACTGAAGACACACACTGAACCAGGCGCCGTCATAAAAGCCAGAGAAACAGCCACATAAAACCTGTAAACCGAGCTGCTGCGTCCACCGATACTGTCCGGGAATTGTCAATGTTTCGTTTTACGTAACCTGATGCAATTGCATGTGTGCCGTAGATGTGTTCCATACACTGGCATGGAAAAGCAAAGGGCAGCAACTGATTATTGTAAAATGAACATTTGCTGTTTTTCGCCTTTGCACGGCATTGCGGTTATAAAACAGGAGGTTTTGTACTGTGGTTCGGATAAACAGCCTTAACCCTAGCTTACAGCGCGGGGATCAACAGTTACTTTGGTCGTCAGAATCTGACGTCTGTAGACGTCAGATTCTGACGACTAAAGTCGATTTCCGCACTGTAAGAGTAAAAATATTCATAATGGCCGTTGACCCCTAACATAGGTATTCGAATGAACAGCGAAGAGCTAACTTAGACACTTATGGTGATTTCAAATTGATAAAATCCATTTGGTTGCGATGTTTTTTACAAATTAATTCAGCGCTTTAAGGGTTAACACTTGAATCACACGTGAAATTTAACAAGTGTTAATTCAATATCAGATGAGAATTGCGGTAGTAGTTGAATACATTTTTTTCATGAATTGGCATGCCACCTCACAGAGAATGAAAATTAAATATCAGATTTTGCATAATTCAATGCTCTAGGTGATCACAGACGCATAAAGACGGTCTCTGTGCTGAAAATTTAATACAATAAACTTGTGTATTCCATTGTTAATCATGCCGAATATTAAAAAAAACGTTTCAGTTAAATCGGCAGTCTCAAATGTTATGAAACCTATTCTGTGAAACGGAATAGCCTTGACCCCTAATGTTTTCACCGAGCTAGTTAATACAATCAAATAGGTTTCCGGTGACGTCACTGTGTTTCTCAGAATAAATACATTTGAAGCGCAATCCATACACTAACAAACCAAAACCTTGCTGCATATAAACCAAACGTATCTCGAGTAAGACTTAGTCAGTTAAAGTTCTATATAACACATCATGATAAAAATTAAAATGAACGCTCTGGAATTTAACTTTATTTTACTATACTCATGAATTTTATAACACTGAGGTCAATCCGCACAAGGTGTGAATTACTACGATCCACATCCAAGGGTGAGTAAACTTGTGAGGAAATACTTACGTGTTAAAGGTTTGAAACTTAATAACAATCATATCACTGATTACAAAAAGATGTAAAATACCGACTAATGTCAAAGGGGTTGATGAATTCTTCAGCGAATATTTTATATAACCATGGATAGATCAAACCTGCTTTGCAAAGGCAAACGACTGTATCTCTTCACTTGTAAAGTAAGCAGATACAGCCTTTTGCCTTTGCGCAGCAGAAATGGCTTGCTTAATCTTGGCCGTTACCTACCACCTGCTGTGTGCAGAAGGCCAAAGTGATTATTGGTTATTGATATTGGCCTATAGTTAGATGCCGTCAGCTGACATCACAAGTTCATATCGCGGGGGATGCTTGGCCTTCCACTTCAACTAATAATCCTTTCAGGCAGACTAATGAGAGATCAACTATTCTCAGATCATACAACTCTTAATCTGTTAATCTGGGGCTCATTCTGATCTGTGAAGGGAAACAACAGTAACTGCTTACTTTCATATTACGCTGTTACCGCTGGCTGAAATATTCTTACATCTGGATGGTCAATAACGCTAATGTGAATGTCTTTGTATTTCGATAAAGGTGTATTTCAGAAGCATGGTTATTTACATCTCCATACTAGGCCTATGGCAGTATGGACCAGATAATAATCATAATGAATATAGCGTAATATCCCACGCTGGATGTGATGTACATAATGTACATCAGAAGCAAGCCGATTGTAAATGTATAATAGTATGAACTAGAATATATACACACAGAGACTCACACTGGTTTTGGTGTATGATACATACAAATATTAATATGTGCATAGCTTGGAATGCAATTTAAATTTACACTGTGGTAGCAAAACAGTTCTATTTGATTTAGAATTGTTTAAAGTACTGTGGGAATGTGATGTGATTTTGTTTCCTTGGTATGGTGATTTTAAACTCAACCATGTGAGGTGTAGGTAGAAGCACAGCATAGGAATGTGATCGAGATAGAGCAACGTGTCCACAAAATACAAACAGAATGTGTTTAACCATCCATTTCAGTGCGGAAATCGTCTTTAAACGTCAGAATCTGACGTTTAAAGATCTAAAATAATCATTGTTGCCACTGCCCCATAACATTGGTATTCACATGAGACGGAAAGAGCTGACTGAGACATTTATAATGATTTCAAATTGAAAAAAACTATGGTCTGTTGATACAACCTGGGGAATAAGCCAGAAATGTGATGCGACTTTCTATTGGAATGATGTGGCTGACTTGTTGATTCAAGGTAGGCCTCCTATTCATGGTGTTATTGCCCGTTGCCTTATCACACCGTCCTATAGCGTACAGAGGCGTGATAAATGTCCATTTGCCTCGTGAGACACTGCTAATGAATGGCCTGTTCCCATAGTGAACGAATAAGCAAGCCAGCCCCCAATCTGCAATCACTGGCGTACCAGACGTTCAAATCCGGTGGAACGCTGTGCTGACGTCGTAAGACGTCAGCACAGCGTTCCATCGGGGTTGTACGTCAGCAGTGTGTTTTTCAACAGTGAGAGGCTTTAAAGTAGATGTCCAGAACCGTTAAGGAACGGTCAAGAAATTCCTGTCTCACCGCTCCCGGTGCGCCTGAATCAACCCGTCCAAGCGTCTGATTAAGGTTGTTTCCGCAAGCCGCCGCTGGCGAAGACCGCCTCGACGAGCACCTCAGAAAAAACATCGCCGACCAGAAATTTATACCGTGCTTGGAACTGTGAAGAAACGTAGCTGAAACTCATGGTTTCAGCCGCAGATTTACTCCATACAAAATCGTGGGACATTACTTTGGACGGTCTTACCAAGATTTGGCCTCGAATAATCAGGTCGAAAATATACTTTTTTAGAATCAGTAACACTTCAGCTACGAGATCGGATGCTCAGCTCATATTCCGCATAGTCATTATAACAGTCATGACAATTTTCAGACCTTGGGGTCGAAATCGCTCTCAGTCATCGCCATGTTGAAAAACGTTGATTTTTTCGGGGAAAACGAATACAGTCATCCACTGCCTCAGTGACGTCACGGCTACTCCGGCGGCGGCGGTGCAGGTGGCCGGCCGGGTCGGCCTGCCCCAAATGCCCCCGTAACAAAGTTAATGTAAATTCAGAGAACGTAACCTCGTTTCCACGTGTCAGGGCTGTTCAGTGGTGATGGTGAGAAACGAAGCCTCCTTTCCATTCCGTGCGGATAACATAATTGCTTGACCTACATTTCATGAATTATAGATTCGGACATTTTTTAGGCTGTCTTTAGTAATCCGCTGTAACAGTTGCAGGGTACGTATGCTCCTCGGGGAGTTGAAATGGATGAACAGTTTTCTTTACCAGGTGTTAATAAAGTCGGCTGAAGGATATTCCGACTACATAAACACTTTATCTCATACACCTTAGACCCGGTGATATTCCGACTACATAAACTGCACAGTTACCAGTTATATTTTGTCAGATTGGTATTTGTTTTATGAATAAAACACCATACTGGAGATATATATTGATTATCTCCGCCTCGTGCTGAGGTGCTTTGTGGCCTAACCCTTAAAGCGCTGAAATATTTTGTATTTATATCAAAAGTACAAAGATTTCGAGTTTGAAATCATCCTTAACCCTTTAACCGCCGGTGTCGCATATATTTGGGTTTTCATTTTTTATTAGCACATTAAGTACCACATTTTAAAAATGTTAAAGATAAAATGTGACATCAATCAGCAAGATTTGAAAAGAGTTGACCTCCATTTTGTCAAATCTGAATAATTTTCACTCACTTGAAGTTGTGGATCGCGTCAGCGAAACACAACTTTAAGCGGGTGAAAATTCAAATTGAATAATTTGGCGGTTAAAGGGTTAAGGCTCTTCCTGCTTTATTTGAATACCTGTCTTAGCGGTCTATGACCATTATAAATATTTTACTCTTTCTGGTCGGGGTCAACTTTAGTCGTCAGATTCAGACGTTTCTAGACAGTCCACACGCCGAAAGGGCTACCGTCTTTGTCAGACATGTATATATCAGATACGAGTTTCGATAATGTTATAAATACAGCTAAGTGATATTGTATCACGGTGAAAATGCTAGCAACAGTAATAAAAATGAAAAGTAGGCAGTTAATACTATTTGCCCTTCGGGATTCAATGTTTCTCTGATCCAGATCTATATCCTAATAATATAGCGGCGGAGACAATTCGTTCTGGTAGTGCCTAAGGCCCAGAGTCGCAAAGGGGCTGAAACGCGTTGGGCCATGTGTCTAATTAAGGGTCGGCAGATACTCGTGAATTCCTTGCGTCGTCCCTGCGCAGAGATGGCAGATTATTCACCTTGGATCCACATCGTTCCCTTGGATATGAAAGGGTGTATCTGCCACTTTGCAAAGTGGCAGGTACACCCTTTCATATCCAAGGGGACGTCATGTCGTGGGGCTATCACGCCCACGGTGTGCTCGTAAATCACCCGAATATCTCTTACAACCTTCAACAGAGGATATTAATGCCAGGGTGGGTAATAACAATCTCTTAAAGCAGGATCCTAATTGGAGGAACTGCTGCGGCTGGTGGCATCCCGGCCAATGGGAGACGCCGTCCCAACAGCGGCTCGAACCCGGGCCGGCGACTTCGTCGCCGGCCCGGGTTCGAGCCGCTGTTGTGGGACGTGATGTCATGTTTGATGGGACTCACCCCCGACCGGGCGCTGATTTGTGACTGGCACATACTGCCCGTTTATTCCGCCAATCAGCCCCCGGTCACCGCCGCCGCCCTGCCCACGGTAACCCATTAAAATCCCGGGCAGCGATCCAGACCGCCAACAGTGGCATCCCCAGGTCAGGGATCCGGGGACCTGGATACGCGGACACGCGACATAAGGAGAGCAGCGCGGGAACTGAAACTCTTATGGATCAAGTACAAACTCGTGATTGTCAACCCCCCCCCCCCCTCCTCTCCACAGGAGACATCGTGATTTTTACTTGAAAAAATCATGCCAAAAACGTCATAATTAGACAAAGCACATCTTAGAAAGTAAGCGATGTGTTATGACCTGTGCAAAAGATTACAATGATTCCATATGAACATATACCTTTTTTTAATTATTAATAAATAATGTAATAGAATAGAATATAATAATCCAAAGATGTTTTACTATTACAATTTGATAAATTTAAAAGCGTCGCCGCACAAAAAACTTATATTTATAATAAAAGGTGTTTTGTTCCGGTTTGACAATCCCATACATAATGATGTGGTAATGGAGCGCGCAGCGCGTCGCCACCCGGCGTGAAATTACCGTCGATACACTGGTTTAAACCTTAACTCGACGAGGCCGCCATTAACGTGATCACCCACTCAGGTTGAAAAGGGAGAAACAGGGATATTTCTCTGAAAACCCTGCACAGGATCCGCGGGGTTCGAGCTTGGTTCGCATGCATGATATAGCCAGCAACCACTACACTTTCACATTTTCGCAATCAACATCAACACCTCATAGGTCTAAATGTACTCTACAGCGAAAAGACAAAAAACACAATTCTGTACCCAAAAAAGTAAACAATTACGGATGTTTACCTTTGCTTGGTAGGTAGTCTGTGAAGTGACTCATGTATATCACGTACCTGAATGGATCGTAATTAATTAGAGAAAGTATCAGATTAAGTGGGCCTATAAAATTTGATATATCAATGTTTTCTGGATGCTTTATGTCCAACAACTATTTTCCATGTCACTTTTTTCTCACTGTAAATGTCATCTGCTGATATCGTATCATTATTAAATTATATTTTCATTATCGCCGCTGCTATTAATTCCTAACAACGCGAGTGGATAGTAATCTATTTATTCAATTCGATTCAACTCACACTCATTTATTTATGCTTATCCATACTGTAACAAAACAGTGCAATGAAGAAGAAAAGCAGAGACTGGAAATTATATTTATAGTCCCCATGGGGGCATTGCCTCTCCTTTTGTGCTCTTCAAGCAATTAGCTAATGCTGGCTGTGAAGCATTACCGAGTAAACACGAGAGAGACGTTGACCCTTGGTTGTTCCAAGGCTAGGCTGGCGTCGCAGACGGTCGCCCAGCATTTAAATAACATCGAGTCAATATGTCTCATGTATGCGGGGACAGCAATTATGTATTGATCAATTCCCCAAATCATCTCATTTCTATACGTGAATAGTGTTACAGCGCTTGAAGTGGTCATGTAATTTTCTCTTGACAAATTAAATGTGTGAGGAATGATTAAATTATATATCTGTTAAGTACAGGACTTATTGTTGGGATAGTGCTAATGTCTAACAGCTTTTTATCTTTCTTTTCATATGGTGGGAAGTGGGTGATACAACTTTCCACTCAGCAGCGTGAGCTACATGTATTTTCGTTTCTCAATAGTAGCCGTTCGATATGAGCTCATATGGCCATGCATGTCGTGAAAGAAATAAAGATATATACAGCATATGCTATGAAACAGCAGTGTAACAAAAATGGACCAAGAGTAGCTTTTATGTGGATAGATCTGGAGTCCCTGTACAAGTCCATTGTGGAGAGCTGAGGATTTTCATGTGATATCAGAAAAAAATATTGTCTTCTTTATGTTTGTCATAAAATTGCATCTCTAACACACTGTACCTTTGTCGTGAATCATTTGAATACATATATTATGGGCTTACGGCCGTTATAAATGTTTTACTCTTTCAGTGCGGGGATCGATTTACAGACGTCAGATTCTGACGTCTAAAGTCAATCCCGGCGCTGTAAGGGTCAATCAATTTTGATTTAATGCTGGGTCAGTGCTGTAAACGGTGGCCCAACATTGAGCCTGCAGTAGGTGAATAGATAGTGTTTGCTGGATAAAAATGAAACATCCAAATCGTATAATCAGCAATGTAAATGTGCTTACTTGAGACGTGAGCGGATACTACTCTCCTCTGCAAACCCAAAAGGAAGTACATACTTACATACATAAGTAAGCAGATACTGCCTTTGTGGCTTTGCACGGCAAGACTGTTTGCCTTTGTACCTCATCAATGTACCAGCTGCACGTCCGGAAAGTGGCTCCGACTCAAAGCTGCTCTAATGATTGTGGCATCCTTGGTTATCCTATGCCTGGAGGGTGTGCCAGAAGTGTTTACATTATTTAGATATATCTGGATGTCTCCCGTTATTAATGATCACCGTTTACAGTTAGTGGCAATCTCACCTGAAGCTATTTTCACTTGAACGTTCCATAGCAGCTAGAGTGTTGTATCTGCCTGGGAAATGATGCTTGTTGCCTTCTGATCAGTGGCACAGCGTGCCATTCATTTAAGTTCAATATGCATAATTTCGGAGGTTTGCTTTTCGTTCCTGGGTGATATATTGATATATATGTGTTGTTATGTATACAACCTACACATATTTGGTATCTTCAAATCTGCAAGGTGATTATATCAAATCCTATCAATCATAGCGTCATATATGATTTAAAAGCAAGGGATGTGTAACCCTATCCATTATCACTTAGCCAACAGGCCCATGAAACCATTATTGAAATGCGTTATTTGGCCCATTTTCAGTAAAATAATTTAAACACAGTATGGTAGTCCACCCCTGCTTGAATCGGCCGTGAATACCTGATTCCGTCTGGTAACAACGATTGTCATTGCTTGTCGGTCAAGGGTAGAATTCTAAGATTGATCGAATTATTTTATGATAAATCGCTATTTAATGTAATAGACTTCGGTGTTGATACAATTTGCAATTTCATTCAGTGTGGGGTGTGAATTGATGAAGCACTATTCTCAGTCCACATTGAATCATCTTCTTTACAACAAGGCTTGACCTTGAGGCCGTCAGGCCTTGCTGTCGTGAAGATGCATTGACTGAACATGTGCGGAAGTTCCTGTATAATATTATGTGTGTTAACCCTTACAGCGCGGGGATCTACTTTAAACGTCAGAATCTGACGTCTGTGGACGTCAGATTCTGACAATTATAAAAGAATAAAACTATTTATAGTGGCTGTAGATCTATATCATAGGTATTCAAATGAAGCAGAATGAGTAGACTAAGACATTTATGGTGATTTCAAATTGAAAAAAAAACTTTGGTCCCTATGGTTTATTTCAGTGCCTTAGGTGTTAAGCATGCTAAGCAAAATTATTATCTTCATAACGCTATGTTAGCCCAACGTTGCGCCATCGTGCTAATTTGTACATATATTTGACAGTGCAGCATGTATTCGTAAAGGTCAAGAATGGATATCATGATCACGACGCTCAACATTGATTCAATAATGTATGGCTCAATGTCTCATGTTTTATGGGCTGTAGGTTTACTTCTTTTTAACCCTTAAACCGCTAAGCGCGACTATAGTCGTTTTCATTCTGTTTTGTTAGTCCAATGCAATGGGTCTTTAGGAATCAAGATTGGCAACTGTTTTCCCTCAAATTAAACAAATACGGTCACTAGAAAAGGAGATCCCAAACTCTTAATCTCGGCTTTAGGCTGTATGAGTGCTATCGAAAATAAATCGGCTTAATATTTTGTAAACATAACTGTATTAGTCTTCCTCATATGTCAGAATCCTAATTGTCCAGGATATAATCACGGAAAAAACCAAGGAGATAAGTTAAACGTTTATTCATTCCACCACCATCGCCGGTGCTGGCTAACATTCATTCAATACTAGTCTTGCCAGTGAGTCGTGCTACGCGTGTCTCTACGATACACACGATGTAGGCATACCCACCCAATTTCGGTTCAATGTTGGGCCAGTGCCGCAGCCCATTGCTGGTTCAATGTCGACAAATTGCCTATGACGCTGGCCCAACACTACTCCAACACTGAGTCTGCTGTATACTTAGCGGCATCACCCCAAGCTAGCAGGTGACATTTAGGCCCACCCAATACTGTTTCAATGTTGGCCCATTGAAACAGCATTGGGTGATTGTCCCGTGCTTGCTTGGACTCCTATGCGGGTGACGCATTGCTTCTCCTGTCGCCAGAAAAGCCACTACCCAGATGAAACGATACATTGACCCAATTCTGATGTAATACTGGGCCACCGTTTTGACGCTGGGCCAGCATTTCTCCAACCTTATTCAATTAAAACCTGATCACGAATATAATAGCTATTATATTTTTCTTGTTAGCACTTTTTAAAAACGCAACTGTTTGACCTAGCGACCTGAAGCGTTATATTTAACATCCTAATAAGGATCGTTCCTCAGAAATGTCAACCGTTTCCTACACACGACATCACCCTTTCGGCAAATTAGGATACATACACCTTTGCAATAAACTTAATAGTCTCTTGGCGTTCCGCCGGGCCTAATAATTATTATGATTATTTTTCACCCACTTGAAGTTGTGGGTCGCGGTAGTGAGACACAACTCAAAGAGGGTTAAAATTTAAATGTTATTCGGTTCGTATTAAATGTTAGTCTGTCCGTGTAAAGTCATCTGTGTTTGTCAGGATCACTACATGTAGCGATCCTGAAAAACTAGGACACGCATAACGTATAGATGATATCCATACACAATTCAAAATGTTTCTTCTCTGCTCACTCGTTAAGTTTCTATATTGTGGGCAACCTTCGTGACCGTAGCGACCGTAGAGATCGCTTTCTCGGCCTCAGACCATTAGGGTTTGAATTTCGAATCCTGTGTCTGGAGGGTAGTGTCATCTCATTCATCTCACCATCCTCAGGAGGTTATCCTTGTCCAGTTTAGCCTATATGTGCATACATTTGGCTAAGAAAAAACATTCTTTTCAAGTGGATACGTTTTAGGATGTACCAAGCTCACCTTTGACACCATATGTTATGTTGGTGCTTCCAACATAACATAAGGTGAACGCGAACTAACACATAAGATATGACTCCAATATTACCAGACTTTTTTCTGGCTTTATAATTGTGTTCATATCGGCTGAGTCGGCGGACAAATCATGACTGCACCGACAGACGCCGAGTTCAATTCACCTGAGATGAGTGGGCGAGTGAAAGATGAAAGCCCCACCCAGAACAAACCTTTTCCCCAGTGTGACTTTGGGAGGTCTTTGTCGGAAATATCAATCGTTAAATAATTGGCAACTGACCGGAGAGAACCCAGTCGTTCCCATTGTAAACACAATGCGCTCGCATTTACACAAAAAGTGAATATGAAAAGTGAATGTTTCAAAAGGTTTCAGTCTTAGTAGGCCTGGATGGAATTAAATCAGCATCACAGGTAGATAATATCAACAATCGTCATATTAGATCAGCATCACAGGTAGATAATATCAACAATCGTCATATTAGATCAGCATCACAGGTAGATAATATCAACAATCGTCATATTAGATCAGCATCACAGGTAGATAATATCAACAATCGTCATATTAGATCAGCATCACAGGTAGATAATATCAACAATCGTCATATTAGATCAGCATCACAGGTAGATAATATCAACAAACGTCATATTAGATCAGCATCACAGGTAGATAATATCAACAATCGTCATATTAGATCAGCATCACAGGTAGATAATATCAACAATCGTCATATTAGATCAGCATCACAGGTAGATAATATCAACAAACGTCATATTAGATCAGCATCACAAGTAGATAATGTCAACAAACGTCATATTAGATCAGCATCACAGGTACACAATATCAACAAACGTCATATTAGATCAGCATCACAAGTAGATAATGTCAACAAACGTCATATTAGATCAGCATCACATTACATCAACATTACATTAAATCAGAACAGATCAGATCAGAACAAATCCAGTAAACGCAAAACATTTGTATAACATTTATACAAAATGGGACCAACGGCGAAGACGTTGGGCCGGCGTTGTATAAATATTATACAATATATATATATATATATATTATAATTTCGGATTATTATGGTATAATGTATTATCACATGACGTCCACGCTGCGGTATGTATAATTCAATAAGCACAGTGTGGACCCAGACAACATCGTATTGCAAATAACAAGTTTTGTAAAAGGCTTCTGAATTAAATATCTGTGGTTCACCACTGCGTGGCATAGTGCTCATCATATATTGTAAAACTCGGGCCTCGTTAGAAGCATGGAGAACATAGCATACAAACACACCAACAAAAAATAATATTTCCCCACACCACACGTGGACATGTGGATTACATCCACCAAGCTACTATTGGTTTCAGCTAGCTGGCCAAGATAAACATGATCAATCTAGATATATTTATTGTAGGTCTGGTTATAGTTATACTGGAGTTTTATCAGCAAAATTATCTTTAGGTGACATTGAATGCATTTTTGCGGATATTATATTACCAAGCATTGGCTTCGAATTAACAGAAATATTCCACAATAAATAAGGTCATTAAACTTAAGAAAATAGTTTTGAAAATGATATGTTAATAATACATAATTATATATATAATTTGTCTAGCATTTACTTATGTAGATCCACCTCTAATATGCATCATGATCATCATAACAATCATAATAGATCTGCACAATTTGTTTTTTTTTGTATTAATGAGTGTGGCACTTTACTCTTACAACGCTGACATATCTTGTCTGAACCATGGAGACTAAATGGGGTTTTTTCAATTTGAAATCATCATAAATGTCTTAGTTAGCTCTTTTCGATTCATTTGAATACATGTTTTATGAGTATACGGCCCTTATAAATGTTTTAATGATTTCAGCGCGGGGACCGTCTTTATACGTCAGAATCTGACGTCCACAGACGTCAGATTCTGACGTTTTAAGACGGTCTCCACGCTGAAAGGCTTAAATAGGCCTGTTTTCTACTCTTTATTATTTTGTTACCCTCGAAATTATACGATGCTGTCGTCTGACGAATGGCATACGGTACTGCTGTGGTAAACAACAGTATTCCCAGAATGCGGCCAATGCATGCAAATGGCAGGTCATATATAGAGTAATCTTGACCGGTCATCGACCCGCTCATGGTAATTGTGTGGTGGAAATCAGCCTAAACGAGCTGAAGCCTGACCTCTGTCATTGTTAGAGGCTCTGGGGCGGAATGGGCTGCTGCGAATGTGCCCTGGTTATTGTGATGAACTCTGCTCTCAGACTAACAATACCATTGATGGAGATTATAAATTTGTCTGTTTCTGGAATCCTCAGGTGTCAATACACTGTAATATTTTAAATAAAATAAAAGCAAAAATGATCTTGCAAATTTTGTAAGACTAATTTGAATCTGAGGAAAGGCAAGATTCCTTCCTC
>OZ024905.1:72354871-72412371 GCA_964017125.1 Flabesymbios commensalis | reverse complement strand
GTCCGCTCGCTGATTAATTGTAACCATTATCTGATTATCGTGATAATAAAGATAACCAGCTATAGCTTTGCAGAGAGTCTCACGCGAGCAGACTCAACAAGAAAACGTAATCGATATATGATCGCATAATCACACGTAAAAAGAATTCCATGTTTTTTAACCCTTAGACGTCAGATTCTGACGTGAAAAGACGGTCCCCGCACTGAAATAATATATTCAAATATTTCTAAAGGCCGTAGATCTGTAACATAGGTATGCAAATGAAGCAGAAAGGTCTGACTAAGACATGAATTATGATTTCAAAATAAAAAAACAAACATTTGGTCTCCATGAATTATATAACAAAAATATTGAGGCGTTTTAAGGAATAAATATACCATGGTAACTAGAGTGTCATAGATGCTACTCAAGTGAGTGTCACCTTCGACACTCTGAGCGCCAGGGAACCACATGCAGGCGCCGCCTGCCAGGCGGTTATAAGAAGCAGCTCGTTGTCATTACAACGATACATTACATAAAAAATGGATTCCATTTCACCAGAGATAATTAATAAGATTCCTAATTGAAACTGTCACAGCATTCAGTTGTCTGATTATATTTGTAACTACTTTCCTTCAAAACCTAAACATGGGAATGACAGTAAGCATTTATTGAGAATCATAAATTTTTATTCCACGTTTTACTTGCAAATACCAAAAAACAGTATCTGCTGACATTACAAGTAAGACAATAATACATTCTGGTTTTGCAGAGTGATATTATAGTCGCATTCACATCAGCGCTGAGTATTCTCCGAGTTCTCAGTCAAATCTTAACATGATGATAAAAAATGATGAATGTAAATGAATACTGTAGGCCTACAGTTCAAACGTTAGCCGATTTGACATGTAGTTAGTTGTTAGTTATGATATACCTTTATACACCCACTAAATAGGTTCAAATTAAGTCCGCTTTAACAGTGTTTAAGCCTTTAAAAATATTATTGCATTACAAATCAATTGGTCTAACTTCTAAAATACAATTTCGTGGAAGATTAGAAATGGTGGTTGTAAAATGTCATGAAAATCATTTAAGAATTTGACAGAAATCGGCGGAAAACGTGTGCTACCAAGTTCAAGTTCCGGTTCAAGTTTAAGTTCAAGTGTTTATTCTTTAGTCCTCACATAGAGGAATACAAGAAAATAAGTCAAATGTTGGTATCTAAATACTCATTTCATTCACAATAACTGGGATTTAATCGGCTAATAAAACGGACTAAAAACGACTATATCAGCAGTCGTGATCAGCAGGCAAATAGAAGTGTTAATTAAAAAAAAATAAATTAATGAGCCCTGAAAAAAGGAACTATTAATTTTAAACTTTTAATAACTTTTAATAAGTACAAGTTAATGCTACAACAACAAAAGTATTCAACGCCGATCTACGAATCTATCTAATTTCGTGCTTTCTCCTTGACACAAAGGCCAGTTATTTAAAAAAAATACCTCATTGCCGACAAACAAAAAAAGTGGAAAGGGGCAACCGAATTCAGAAAGAACAATGGGAAAATAATATAATGGTGCTTGGCGCTCAAATGGTGGAACTGATTTTATGTAGTAACCATGCAGGTAACAGTCACCATGCGCAAGTTGCTTACCACGTATGCAAATAGTTTGATGTACTGTTTAATGTTGACATGTTTGAATAATCGATTATAGCCAACATTTACAATTGAAAAAATGTTACCAATCACACTAGTTTTTATCCCTTACAGCGCGGATCGACGTTAGACGTCAGAATCTGAATAGACGTCAGATTCCGACGTCTAAAATCGATCCCCGTAATGTAAGAGTAAAAATATTTATATTGGTCGTAGACCCATAACATAGGTATTCAAGTAAAGCGGAAAGAACTAACTAAGCCATTTATGATGATTTCAAATTCACAAAAACCCTTTAGTCTTCACTGTTTATAAAAAAAATATTTCATCGCTTTAAGTGTGAAAAAAATAATAGACTTGATAAGTAGCTTGATAATACGACATTTTGCCATCTTAATCACTTCAATACCCAGTGACGTCATCTCATTCGTGAATTGCCTTCGCGACTGCCCCCTTAGCCTGAATGAAAATCACCTGCTCTGTTTAAGAAGAAGTTAATAACATATCCGGGTAAGACCATCCTGACAGAGGCAGACTTAGTGTAGTGTGAGAACGAATATTTCTGAAGACTGCAGGATGAGTGAAACACGTGTAAGACATAAATACCTGAACAGGTGGAGATACGTGGATAACATTGGGTGAATCCCGGGATCTGTTCAATCAAATCCGACGTGCTAGACTAGCCCAGCAAACGCGAGACGTTGATCCAATGCTGTTTCAATGTTGGGCCAGCGTCTGCGACGCTAGCCCAACATGAAAACAACAATGGCTCAACGTCTCGTGTTTGCTGGACTGTGGGGTGGGTGTTTGTTTTGAAAACATCCTTGTTGTGTGTCTTGTTCAGTTGTTTTACATCCATCTTTTTTGGACACGCACTGTAATCATAGTAATGCAAGGGCAAACAGCAGTAACAGTTTTCGGCGGCTGATCTGTCTGACGAACAAGAAAAACGGAAAATAAACATTCCTAGCAAACACGGGATATTGAAACAATGTTGATTTAATTCTGGGTCAGCGTCGCAGACGGTGGCCCAAAATTATTTCAATGTATCGTGTTTGGTCGGATTATTCATTTTCATAAATGCATCTGGTGATAGGTAACATAGTGTGGTGTCACTGATGAATTGACGCCAATTAAAAGTTCCTTTTTTCAAGGCACATTATTCTCTTATTTGAAAATTAACTCTTTGCCTTCTGATCACGACTGCTGATATAATCGTCTCTAATCCGTGTTATTAGTCGATTAAACACCAGTTATTGGGAATGAAATGGGTATATAGATACCAAGAATTGCAAATGTGTAGTGCTAAATTAAACAAATATCTGTAATTTTCAGCCCCTTGAAATTGTGGATCGCGGTAGCGAGACACAACTAGTTAGTCCATTGTTAGCACATGATCTAATATTGAGTCAACGGAATACGCTTTTTACACATTATGACAAACATAAAAATAATCATATAAAAAAATATCGAAACTGTCAACTATTTGCTTTTGTGGTGGTAAAATGATTTAGATGAAACAATATATTTGCATCCATACACTTACAAATCACGTTCCAAAGTAACAACAAATATTGGGATTTGTCTGTGTAAAGAAGTGAAAAAACTAGTAGGTAGTTAATTCCCGCCCGACCACATCACCTGTCAATAATATCAACCGGATGACAGGTTGGCTGTGCTCGGATCCAGAAAGATGATTACAGATAACCTGGACATATCAGATCCCGGTGCGATTATAAAAAAACATAATTGACTCTCCTATAGCTATGACAAGTGGATTTCACAGCGCGGGGATAGACTTTAGTCGTCAGAATCTGACGTTTGTAGATGCACGGTAGCGTAGAGTCCAGCTCAGGTGTCAATGAGTTATTTTCAATCATTTGACGCTGGAATTTTTTAAGCAAGAACTACACAAAAGTCACCTTTAAAATCGAATTATTTGATTTGATCAGACCCACTTAATATCTGATAAACGCAATGTTATCAAGTCCAAGAACAAGGGTCAAACTCCTTTAACCACTAAATTATTTATTTGGAATTTTCACCCACATGAAGTTGTGTCCCGTTGACGAGATCCAAAACTTCAAGCGAGTGAAAATTACTCACATTTGACAAAATGAAGATCAACGATCTTGAAACTTTCTTGATGGACGTCACGTTTTACCTTGACCATGTTCGCAAGCTGGTATTTAATGTGCTATAGTAAAACATGAACAACATGAATATATTCGGGACCGGTGGCTAATGAGATAACGTCAAACACAAGTGCCTGGAATTATGACCCAGTATAGACACAAGATGCTGATTCAATGTTGTTTTAACGTTGGTCCACCGCCTACGACGTTGGGCCAACGTTAAGCCAACATTGATTTACCGTATTGTGTGTGCTGGGGACACATGAACCCAAATATGATTTGTAATGATAGACGTCAGCTTTATACCTGAGATTAATCTGTTATGACGCACGTAAGGATTATTAGGATAATCTAGTCTCTATGGAAGACAAGTGTAAAGAATAGAGGATTTTGTGACCATATCCTGCCAATATGCATTTTTACACCCTTGCAAACCTGAAATAACTTTGTATAAACCATTGAGACCAAAGTTTCATCATGCATGTCTTACTTAGCCCTTTCTGCTTAATTTGAATACCTATGTTATAGGTCCACGGCCATTATAAATATTTCAATCATTCTGTCAGCGCGGGGACATTGACTTTATACGTCAGAAACTGACATCTACATACGGCGCAGAAAGGGTTAATTATTTGGAAATAAGGCACGGTTTTGAAAACGATGTGGGTGTACTATTGTGTGACATATCTGATAAACTTTGGATAGTCTGACATTTTGGCCGAGTAAAGCAAGTCAGATGAAACATTGACTCTTTTTTTCTGGAAAAAATGGGGTGCGGCTGCCCTATTCCCAGGCTTGCATCCACCCTTCCTCCATTGTCCGTATAGGCCTAATAGCAGGCTCTGTGTTCGATACAGATTCTGTCATAATTGCCATTCCTAAAGTTGTGCCACAAAAATCCGGTGCGCGGACGATCAATCGCTCAATGAATTTGTTTCTTCAATGATTTTTTTAGGCGGAGGCTATTTGACAGGGTGACCTTGTCAATACTGCAGTTTCAACTGTTATTTACAGGGTGACCTTGTCAATAGCTCATTTAAAACTGCTGCTGACAGGGTCAACAGTCGAAACTGCAGTATTGACAGGGTCACCCTGTCAATACTGCATTAACAAATACTGCTGACAGGGGTCACCCTGTCCATTATTGTCATTTGCGCATAATTGACAGGGTGCATGACCCTGTCAATAGTGCATCAGAATATGTTTTTGACAGGGTGAATAACAACCAAGCAGGAGCTAAGAAATGAAACTAATCAGAGCCTGTCTTACATCGGTTTTATAATGTCAGCAGTGCACCTGGGATGTCTTATTGACAGGGTCAACCTGTCAGAGGAGGGTGTTGATGTCTTACTGACAAGGTCACCCTGCCACAGTGGGCGTTGATGTCTTATTGCAGGGTGACTCTGTCAGCATTGGGTGTTTATGTCTTATTGACAGGGTGACTCTGTCAGCATTGGATGTTGATGTCATATGCTAATTAGTGTAGGGTGATTAGAGACGATTTTGATTATCTTTACTTTCGGTTGATTGAGGCGCAGTCCTGAACTTCGTCTCCTCGACTTGCTCGAATGAATGAAGCCATAAATAAGCGTGAGCGTATTTGTGATCATATGGGTGCTGCACAACCTTCGGCGATAGCTTCCTTTTCGCAGCAGCAATGCTCTTGCTGCCGAGTACAAAAAATTCTACTTGATGGCAAGATTTAAAGTTTTCTAATGTCTTATTCCACTCTTCCCAGTTTGAGAAGGAGGCACCAGCCTCTATTCTAGCAGCCATTTTAACTACATGTGTGCTTTTTGCTGGGAAGATGGGGGCGTGATGTGTGGGAAGCACTGATTGACTAATCATCTCCCTTAACCCTTTAACCGCCAAATGATTCAATTTGAATTTTCACCCAGTTGAAGTTGTGTCTCGCTGACGCGATCCACAACTTCAAGTGAGTTAAAATTATTCAGATTTGGCAAAATGGAGGTCAACTCTTTTCAAATCGTACTGATTGATGTCACATAATGGCTTTAACATGCTTAAAAGGCGGTACTGAATGTGGTAATAATTGAGTGAAAAACCCAATATATGCGACACCGGCGGTTAAAGGGTTAACGCGTATAAATGCACTGTTGACAGGGGTGTCCCTGTCATTAGCCACTGGTTTTTTTATTATTTAATAATGACCGATTTACATCTCATTGGAATAATGCCTAACGTAGAGATTTAAACTTCAGTCATTATTAGGTAAATTTATCATTTTAATCCTTTAACCGCCAAATTATTCAATTTGAATTTTTACCCACTTGAAGTTGTGTCTCGCTGACGCGATCCACAACTTCAAGTGAGAGAAAAATAATTCAGATTTGACAAAATGGAGGTTAACTGTTTTCAAATATTGCTGAATGATGTCATATTTTATCTTGAACATATTTAAAAGGCGGTACTTAATGTGCTAATAGAAAATTAAAACCCCAATATATGCGACACCGGCGGTCAAAGGGTAATAGGGCGGTTGCGCCAAACCCGGACTCCTTCCTTCACTTTAGGCCACTATGTTTTTTTCTCTGTTTTAGATGAGAGCGCGCATTAGATTTTGGCAGCGCATGACCAAAAAAAAACATGTGTTTTTTCAGCCCAGCGCGCGCATTGGATTGTTACCGATTTTCGAAAAAAACAGTCAATTTCGGGAGATAAAAAAACATTCTGAGAAAAAACAAGTTTATTTCAGGAGATTAAAAAAACATTTTTCCAGCTATGTTTTTTTGCTTTTTTTCGTCGCCCTCATTAACTTTTTCCCAAATAGATCAAACGTTTCAAGAAAATCGTCCAATGTTTTTTTTATTTTGTCGCCCTCATGGATTTTTCCAAACATACATGTAGGTTCAAAGTTTTTTTTTTAAATATTTTTTTTACCGCCCTCCCTCATTAGATTGAGAATTTTATCTGATGTAAAACAGAGAAATTAAACAAAATGGCCTTATCGGCTGAGATAGTGTCGTCAACACGGTCAAGTGTACTCTGGTTCTCAGAGCCACACTTACGCGGCGTGGCCGAGCTTCATGTAGCCTCTGGTATGCCCCAGTTGCGAATGTTTGTGACTAGTTGCTATATTTAGATGAAAATAGGGTAGTCCCTGAATTCAGCCATTTTTGAAAGGTCACTTCCCCGGATGAAGAGTTGTTCACAGTATTTATTTCCCCTCTGACGCATTTCCGATGACTTGACCCAGAAAATTCTTCACCGGCCTCAATAGCACACACATGGAAGTCACGTGACTAAGAACCTTGGCCTCGACCCGGCCATAAATGAAATTGGCCGGGCTCGCCAGGCAAGGACAAGTGCGAATCTCCATTTTTGTGATTCAAAACGCCACCTGGTGAGTGCTACACCCCATCTGGTGAGGAGGTTGCACTCAAGTGAGATGCCTTGTAATTCGCCAGGTGTCACGGTAGTGGAGTCTAAATTACAAAACCAAGCTCCAATATTATTCATGTGACTTCAGGCCAATTATCAAACCTTCACAATATGTTTTATAATCTGTCAATAAACGAGAAGAGACTTGATATTTAGGAAACTTGATTTTAATAACTATCATTTTATTAACTGATTTGTTCGTCACTGGGTAGTGATGAGCGGAACATCAGGTGGCTACCCAGTAAACACAACACATTTGTATAACATCATTTTGTACAATGCTGAACCAACATCGAAGAAGTTGGGCCGACGATGTACATATGTTAAGCAAATGTTTTGTGTTTTTTGGATACTATATTTATTTGCAACGCCCATAGGCAGTGGCTTGTGAAGTAAACAAATACTGAATTTTGCACAGTATTTCTCGGGCTTTCACGGCAACGAAATGGTGCTGGCTGTTGATTGGTACGTGAGAGAAATATCGCACCTCATTTGTCATGCTACGTGGTGTCTACCAGCAATAATAATTGAACTATAGCAGTCAACTTATTTAACAGTCTTGATATAGCCTACAAAAAAATGAAAAAAAAAGGATGATATTTTATTACTATATTATGTGGTTTTTTTCACAAAAACATTTATATTTTTATGCCGTGCAAAGGCAAACGACTGCTAACTCGAATAGTGAGCAAATACTACTCTCTGCCTTCACACTGCGGAATACTTTGTTGTCATCAGTCATTCATTGTCAGAGTCAGCCCAGCATAAATCAAACATGGCTTATAGGTGATATGGACTCTGGAGAACAGGGATTCGCTTGTGTATTCCTTGGTGGGACACGGTAAATCCTGTATCCAGGAAAAACGAGACGTCGAACCAATGCCGGGTTAATGTTGGGCCAGCGTCTGCGACACTGTCCCAGCATTAACCCGACATTGGCTCGACGTCTCTTGTTTGTGCTGCTGCTGTGCGCACATCTAGGATAAACAGTGATGCATCACAAACAGCCCGTGACAAATTGTTTTCGCCGAGTGACACCTGGTGAATAATGGGGTTTTAATGTTTCGCTGGGGATTTTTTTTTTCCATTATTGTCTTGTTAGTAAAGATTAGGAGGGAAACAAGCAGACCCCACAAACACATTTGTATAACTACATCGTCGGCCCAACTTTGATGTTGGTCCAACATTGTACGAATATTTTACAAATGCTTTGTGTTTACCGGAAGCCTCTCTTGACGTAACGTATACGCCCTACTCTTGTCCGTCCACATTTTTTTATTTAACGTGAATGCATGCCAGGCAAAGGCAAACAGTGGTGGTTGCCTACTTTTATGATTTGTTTTTCTGCTTACTTGTACTTTTTTCATTGCGGATTTATATTAGAACAAAACCAAGGCAATTTTATCCGAGAATGGTGAAAGTGTCTTCACTGAAAAATGTAATATTCTCTCTATACACTGTATAATGTAATATTTAATATGTCCATTTGGGCCAAGTATACTGCCGTGCAAAGCCAAAAGGCGGTATCTTCTTACTTTACAAGTATGCAGATACTGGTATTTGGTTTTGCAGAGCAGCAAAGTACTCTACTCTAACTAATCACACGCGTCGTTTAGTCACGTGACCTTATAAAAACATAACGATGTGAGCATGGTCTGAGCGTGGTCATTTCTATCAGACCATACACCTGTGTATGGTCAAATAAAACAATGTTTAATCAGGTAACTTTGTTGGCCAGGTGACACCCATTCTTAACCCTCACAGAGCGAGGATCGACTTTAGATTGCATAATCTGACGTCTGTGGACAAATATACTCATATTTATATTTTTTGTTATAAGATGAACGCTGTGCCACTTGAACGTTATTAGACTTGGAATTAATGTTGACTCGACACTATCTTGGAGTCCTCATATAAACAAAATTGTCAACAAAACTAATAGAGTATGTAGTCTGATAAAACGTACACTGGGATGGCACCTCTCTCTCCAGGAAAAGAAATCAATTTTATAATGTGATTTAACACATCCAATACTGTAACCACTATGTAGCGGAACAAGTCTCACTAATGTGCGCCTGGTGGAACGGATACAACGGTCAATGACTAAATATATATGTAATCTCTCAGCTGATAGCTACAAAGAACGACTCGTGAAAATTAACTTATTACCTTGATCGATGAGACGAGACCGAAATGACATACTGATTTCTGATTTCTTATTTTGGACAACCATGTTAAAATAAGAAATATGGGAATTTCGTCTCTATATCTAGCCTAACTGGTAAATGCGCAGCACAAAAATTTAAAAAAATGCAGTTCCAGTCTATGGACATGTTTACATCATATGGTCATATTTAGAAGCCAAAATAAAATCACCGATATTTTTATGATTTCAGCCTGGGACAGTCCTTGTAAATGTTAGCAAGTCACAACATGTAGAAGTTACGCCTGTGTCGCTTTTGCTTCTATATAATTAATATAATTAGCATGTTATACATAGTAGCTATTTTATCTCTGGTTTTGGTGCGGGAAACAATATGATAAACCCCTATGTTATCTTGGCTATGCCATTTAGTTTCATTTTAAGTCGTAATTTGTAATTTGTATGAGTCTGTAATGACTTTCTTTCTGTCAATTAAATATCTGTCTGTAGGCCTATCTGTAGACGTGGATACTGAAGATCATTAAATTAAGGCGGCAATCCGGGTCCATGTTCGTGCAGATGGACTGCGCGTGTAGACAAGCCGTGGCGTCCCCGGTCGCCCGGGATCTAAAATTAGCCTGACATTCACGGATAGAACACCGGACTGGTCTCGGGATCCATCCAGAGGTCCTCGTCAAGGTCACAGCCGCGCGGACCCTTGCCAACTTCGTTAATGCAGAATGTCAGTTAATCTGTCCGCCACGTAATATATCGAGAAATTTTCGCGTGTTTTCTGTTTTCGTCGATTTCGCGGTAGGCGGCATGAAATCGACGAAAACAAAACCCTCGTGAAATTTGTTCGTTACATATTAGATTGTTGGGCGTGTAAATCTATGGCACACCAGGTTGAAATGAAACAGTGCTGGTCATGTTAGTTCAAGATCGTGAAAAGCGGACATGGATTTGTGCACATTTCACATCTCACCAACGCTTTTAAATTTATCTTTCACATCATCTCCTAATTCCTGATCAGCATACGCTGTCGGCATTATAATCCAAATATAATATATTTCATAAAATCGTGGAAAATAACAAAAATGATCGTCTAAAAACCATCTAACTTGTGTACGCTTAACCCTTACAGCGCGGGGATTGACTTCAGATGTCAGAAGCTGACGTCTTCAGTTACTGTAGACGTCAGCTTCTGACACCTGCAGTCGATCCCGGCACTGTAAGAGTAAAACATTTATAATGACCCATCACATAGGCATTCAAATGAAACGGAAAGGTAGCTAAGATATTTGTGATGATTTCAAAAACATATTGGTCTCTATGGCTTATCCCTTTATCCGCTAAATTATTCAATCTGAATTTTCACCCACTTGAAGTTGTGTCTCGCTGACGCGATACACAACTTCAAGTGAGTGAAAATTATTTAGATTTGACAAAATAGAGGTTAACTCTTTTCAAATCTTCCTCGTTGATGTCACATTTTATCTTTAACATATCTATAATGTGATACTTAATGTGCTAATAAAAAATGAAAACCCGAATATATGCGGCACCGGCGGTTAAAGGGTTATACAACAATATTTCAGCGCTTTAAGGGTTAATCCACTGTGACGATCATATCCTTTTTGGAAACATGGACTCAGGGTAATCATGATAATGGAGTCAGCTCTTGGCATATTAAATTTAGAAACCTGATTGGTTGATCTGTAAATTGTACTAGTCAGGGCCCATTTTCGAAATTTCTGACTTGGTAAGGCTTTTTTTAGTAGAATTCGGCATGCAGTTGTTCTTACACAATTTGGGAACGCTGATTCCAAATCTGCCCCATGCCAAGCTATATTTTGTGTTTTTCCTACTCAAAATGCAAAAACAAAATGGCCGCTAAAATTAGTGAAAATGTCACAACTTTACATCACGGCTTGGCTTACAATGAACATACAAACATCATTTTGGTGTATTAAACCCACCTGAGCTACATACTTAAAGTCTCCTGAATTTCACTTTATGCGTTTGCCGCTAGAGGACAAAATCCAAAATGGCCGCCACTGCAAGGCAATGTGCCATAACTTTGCTTCCAAATAACGTAGAGATGTGTTTTTGGTGTCTACATATAGATCTTTCGCGCCCGGGAAACCAATTCAGAGCCGTGATAACATCTATGATCAATATTTCACAAAGTTATGGGGGAAACTAGGTTTATTGTGCTGGTTAAAACGTGCACAGCACATAAAAATTATGTTTCTCAATCGGATTGACAATTTACATAATCATGATAACAGTATCATCTTAATTTTTATATTTTTGATCAGAATAGCTACTGTACAAAAGCCTGGTAATGCGCTGATAACACAGTTTTCAGACATAATTGAACGAATAAAGTCCAAACCATCGGCTCGGAGATCCGCACAAAACCGTAATGCAGGCTACACAAATTTGTACTCCCCTAACTTGAATGAGATAGATGATATCACCATCAATAACTATGATAAAATACAGTTACACGATATCGGAAATCAGTTATTTGGTGCAGAAGTTGACTTATATGTTTTGGGCATATAAGATTGATGGTTGAGGACACGCTAGGGTGATGTTGAAAATACTGACGATGAATTTATTTTATAAATATAGTATGAACATACACCACCTTCAGAAGATGTTAGTAACTTTAGAACCTAGTCTTGGTAACTAAATGCTATAGAGTGTCATGAACAAGTCACCAAAGATTATTGGGTACAATATTGCAACAAGATATGATGCAGAATATGTGGTAATTGGGGCAATAATACCGTTCGTAGCACGATCGGGAGGTTTTTACATAAAATACAGAAACTTTCTAGATGTGGTCGTGATATGGCAGAATGTATGAAGAATCAGTAGGTTTGGTCATGCATGCTTCTAATCAGATATAAGCTCTTACTCTCACATAATATATAATAACCCAACAGGCTCAGTTGTGTCTTGAAGTGGTATGGGAGCGACCACCCTATTTTGCAGGAAGATGTATCAATGTTAAAGACAATAAGTATTATCATATATAAAGTGATGAAATCATATGATGGACGTGAAGATATTTAGGTCCCTAATAACTATATGTCTCGTCCAGACATAGTAGATTAATTATCATTCATACAGAGTACTTGTTACCTTTCTATTATATTATTTTGTAATAAACATTGATCATCTAATAATCTATGCAAGACATGTATCCTATATCAAAAAAACATTCCCATGCACACTGCGATGTTATCTCAGATTAATATATAAAAGATAAAGTACAGAATCAGGGAGGAGGGCAATACAGTTTCAGTTCAATGTTCAAATTCACCACTTTTGGTAAAGAACAATGCCAACTATTCAATGAACACTGGTATTTAAGTGTGACAAATACTGAGGTACATGATGGGACGTTAAATGTTATTACGGCAATCAAACTGTCAGATACTGACAATGTGGTAGTCGTAGAAACTGATGTAAACTTGCTCATTCTGCTTTCAAAACGTCGTCATCATAGCAATGCCTAGCTGTGTAAACCTAGAACTTGTGATATTTATCGTACCATTCAACCGTCTCAATGGCTTCCACAACACCAGCACATCAATTCTAAAAGAAAAAGATTTAAATTAATTCATAAACATCCGGAGCTAGAACTTAAGCTAATTGGAGTATTTCAATGTATCCTCTTCGTCAACAACCCCTGCCACAAAAAGTGGATATTGTTTCCGCTGTATTTTAGGCCTGTTTAGCAATAAATACAGCTCTGACCAGATGACAATATTATGAGAATCTATGAGATTGTGGTTGGAGCTTCATTGATGGACAACTGCAACTAGTTCTCGTGTAAACGCTTCCTGCTTAACCTGAAGAACTATCACATTTAGTTTGATTAAGTGTGAATTAGGACCACGAGAAAGTAGCCAATGGCGTCCTATCAAGGAGTCGCTGCATCAATTCCGAAGATGCACAAATATATGATCAATATAATGATGAGGGTGACTATTCTAGCATTAGCATTATGCAAGATGATGGCATTTATGCAAATCTGAGATATACACAGCAAGCCTATGTAGCTACAGTGATGAAAGTAACACATGTTATTTTTGTGCAATTTTCTCATAGTTAATGTGTTGTTCATTTTTTGCATTCCCCGTAACTACATGTAACATGGAAGTTGGGTTTTGTGATGCTATGTAATTTTTTTTGTGTCAGAAAACTATTTAAGCGCCAAAAACAACTTCCTACGACATTTAGAAAAATGGTTATAGTACTTGCTGTATAATTGGCGTCCATCTTGGATTTTTTCCTGAAACTACATGTAATATAAAAATTAGACGTTAAAACTGTATTGTACTAGATTTATTGATATTAAAAACCAATATTTAGCCACCAAAAAGAACTTTCTATGACCTTTAGAAAAACGTTATGGTCCTTTTTGTATTATTGGCGGCCATCTTGGATTTTTTTGTGTGGTAGTTGACCAGGTATTTGAACATGAAATTCCTAAAAACAAAAATGTTATTTTGAACACGAAAGTCAAGTTTATGTGTTCGCTGTGCACCCAGACATGATATATAATCATGATGATTGCGATTTTGTCTGCTATTTTGGCGGCCATTTTGTTTTGCAATTTTGAAAGGGAAAAACTAAAAATAGAGCTTGGCATGGGGCAGATTTGTAATCAGCATATCCGAATTGTGTGAAAACAAGAGCACGACAAATTCTACTAAGAAATGCCTTACAAACTTTAAGAATGCCTGTTTTTGAAAAATGGGCCCTGACTATACAGCAATATCTTTGTACATTGAAATGGTGGCCACTTTTATAAATTGTTGCCATATAGCTAAATTAACCACTTTTTTCAGTGTGGTTGAACACAGTGTGGTTGCACAGTGTGGTTGGTCCGACTGAATATTATATATAATATTAATATCTATACTACTGACTAATTGACGGTGGCACATATCTCCAATGCCATGCCGCGACAAACAGCAGTACATGGAATGCAGGGAAACGGAATTACACAATTGACCTGACTTCACAATTAAACAGCGACATTGACATTTTGACGAAGTCCACAATTGCAGCAAATAGATGTGTATTATACAGAATTAAGAATAAAGTTACCACCACTTTAATTTTTTCAAATGTAATAAATTACTTGCTAAAGCGTACTCATTTAATGTGAAGTTGCTTAACGGAAGTACATTTTTTCTCATCTGTTTTTTTTTCAAACGACATCTTTGACATCTTTGGGTAGCTTTGTGAATTGTTGAAGCAATTAATTTAACAAACTAGGACGTGTCTCAACGAAGAAGAAAGTATGCTATGATATAATATAATCTTCTTCCCTTTTATTCAGTGAATGCAACGATTACCTATTTAAAAATGTCCGTTTGTTAAAGTTGCTGTGACAAATGTATCCCAATTTGCAGTGCAACATGGTTGTCATGCACAGATTGAATATGCGTGTGTTCGTCGCCCCTTTGGATATCAAAATGTGTATCTGCCACTTTGTTAAGTGGAAGATACACCCTTTCATATCCAGGGGGACCTCATGTCTTCTGAGAAGGTGCCAAGCAGACACAAGGCATTGGACCAAAGTTGGCTCAATGTTGGCTCGGCCCAACATTGAACCAACATTGATTCAATACCTCGTGTTCGCTTGGAGCGGTTGTCCTAAATTGTAAGAATGTGATTTTGACTTCGACCAGTCAGATCCCTACTTCTACCAACACCACGTTTAATTAAGATCTGGTGTTAGATTCAAGATTATGTATTGTCATAAATGTATATAAACGAAGCATTGACATTAATCATGTTATTATTCTGAAAATGCTAATACATATTAAACTGATTAATACTATAGAAAAATATAATACTCATATTACAACATACAGGAGAATATATATAAACAAGATCTGGTTATTACGGCTGCATCATGTCGCTGATAAGTAGATCGTTGTCTTGGAGCTAAAGGGTGCTACATCATGTAGCACCCTTTAGATCAAAAGGGACGACATGAAAGTATCTACAAAAGAACGGAAGTGACGTTCGCCGATCGCGGTTAACGCATGCGTGTATAATACTTCCTTTGCAGCAGGTGTTACGTATCCCAGCAAGCGCTGTCCGTCATTAGTGAGACGTCGGTCAACCCAATGCGGCTTTGAAAGTTGGTTCAACGTCCCATGCCTCCTGGGACCGTCCATGATGCTGGCTCAACATTAATCCATCACCTGCTAGCCGTTGCAAACACGAGCATTAGACCTGATGTTGAGCCAGCATCATAAATTGAGGACCACCATTGAAGTCATCTATGTGATGTTGTGGATCGAGTTTGGGTATACTCATACAAATGATTTTTCGTTATGAGGAACTAGATTTGCTTTGCTATTCTAGCTAGTTAAATAAATACTTAGATTGAAAAAATATATTGATGCTCTAATAAAAAACACGTTCATATCTATAAGTGATTGCCTGTCAAATATCTGCTATAAACTAATTCCTCTCGTTGTAATCATGGTAGGTCCCTAATATATATATTTTCTTATTTGTATTGTCATATTTGGGTAAAATAAAAATCAAGTTACCAACGATAACTGGATAAAGATGATTATTAACAGATGAAACTCTTACGTCTGATATAAACAAGACAGGGGTTATAAATCGAATGATTCTAGCAAGCATAGCATACACTGTTAACATGTTAACTGGACCCATAAAGAATCCAAACTAATTAAGTGAATAATGCATGAAGCCCATCTGAGACAAGGCAGGCAGGCAGGCAGGCAGGCAGGCAGGCAGGCAGGCAGGCAGGCAGGCAGGCAGGCAGGCAGGCAGGCAGGCAGGCAGGCAGGCAGGCAGGCAGGCAGGCAGGCAGGCAGGCAGGCAGGCAGGCAGGCAGGCAGGCAGGCAGGCAGGCAGGCAGGTATATGAGAATATTTGTAGACATGTTTCTGGAAACCCATGTGTGCGATTATATTCTGAGCTTACCAACGATTGACAAATGACAACAATATTTCACAGTCAACCTTTAATGGTACCATGGTCGTCACTAAGAATTATTAAACAATCATGGTCGAACCAATCAGAAGCATTTTATTATTTTTAAGACAGTTTTTGATACCCCTCCCAATTACATGCCGTGTATATGTATGCTACTATACATAAGAATTTAAATATCTGGATCGTTAGCGGCAATAACATACCTGGATGAGAGAATAACTAATGGCATCCGGGGAACATGTGAACCTGATATCCTCGAAGCGGTGACCTGGATCGTTGGCATCTGATTGGTAGAGATGGCCCCCGGGAGATGGCCATCTCAACCAATTAGACGCCTACGATCCCGGGACAGCGCTTCGAAAATATCAGCCCAGGGCTGCTGGGGTGTGCACCAAACACGCGGGTTTCTTGTGATCTGGCAGGACTTCTGGAGACGCTGATCAGGCCAATCCCTTTGAACAGCACCGGCGGAGGCCGGGATAACGCGTGACCACGCAATATTAACTCCATGTCTCCCTGTTTGTTCCTAATGAAATTTTCATCCGCATCCAATCACGTATCGAGTTGTGCGTCGGACGTTTTTCTTCAATTCATTTGAATACACAACATATAGACCACGGTAATTTATAGTTACAAAATGTTAACTATGTGTTATTATTATTATGTGGTCAGTATTGCATCTCGTTAGTTGCTTACAGCAGGTAAAATGGCAACGGGATGTTCTCGCTTTGCTGTGCATTGCACACGTTCGGGGGGAGTGAGGGCATTCAGAAACCAGGGGTGTCAGCGCAGCTGAGGGTCTCCTAAAGATCTATTGGAACAATCCACACTTATTGACGCCCGTCTCTATGAAATACTGCACCGTCGACCTTGGCCGCGGCATTCTTTCGCCTTTGCTTGCTTTGCCAATCGCGGATCCAGAAGCTAAAACAAAGTTCCCATCGATAAATCTATAACGGACAAATCAGCCTGGGCCTGGCGGAGGCGGGGGCTGAATAGAATAAGGAAACCTGTTGGGTTTGCCTCCACCCCTGTAGAATGATGTGGCCACTCAATCGACACGTCATCGACTACATCTCATCCAATGTTACAAATTACATGATCGTCTTCCTGTGCAGCAGCAAAACACACCATAGGAAGAATTAGTGGACTATGGGGGAAATGGTCACGGAGATACAAGGATATTTGGTAATTACCAGCTTTTAGCTGCCTTTGAAAACAAAACATGATGTTTCGGAGCGTGTATCAATGGCAGAGTCATTAAAGATCACATCAAGTCATTATGGTAAGTGCTTCATATTAGTTTCGTCCTATATCTAGTTTGCCCCGGCCAGCGTCAGCACCAGACCAAAATCACCTGTCATTACGGTGCGTTTGTCCTGCAATGATATCGAAACGCCATGATACTGTAGAATTAGTGAAGAATAACAAACATGTCATTTTCAATGTCGCTCATATATTCCCATTGAAATATTAATATTGGTTTGGTTTGACTGTCAGGAAATCAACAAAGAACACTTAATAGACACTCAGTTGGATTAAACGGATAAGTCACCATTTCTATACTAATTAGAGCATAATTTTCTAATTAGCCTCAGTATCATAATATGTAGAATCGTAGGTGGTCAGAATAATTTATAAACAGTAATAAGCCTAGTTATTTTCGCTAACATTGGTCCAACATTGGCCCAACATAACCAATAGGAAACTTAGATATAGTATGCGGCGACAATTTAAAGTAAATAAGTAAACATAATGTCATAATATGTAGGACTGTAGGTGACCAGTATAACATTCATAAACAATTATAAGCCTAATTATAAGTTATCTTCACCAACATTGGCCCAACATTACCCATAGGAATCTCAGATATCGTAGGCGGCCTACAAGCTACTGACGATCAAACCATAGACATTTAATAGTCATAACCATACTCTCTGTAGGTATCCTAGGTATCGTAAGCGTGCTGCATTGCGGCCGCCGTCAATCAGCACATTTTTTAAACATCGACCCATCTCTAAAATCATGTCTCCTTTTTTCATATTCACTCTTTTTATAACAGCAGTGTTATTTATACATAAGGACGATGAAGTGGCCTCCTGTGGCCCAACCATATTTGAAACAAATTGTAACCAACCTTCATCAATAACAAACATCATGTTTTTCTAATTTGGTCAACGCAGAATTACCTCTTTCAAATGTATGTTTCAATCGGAAATTACTTCCACTACCACCCTCTCGACCATCTTTTAAATTGGCTATCTTACTTCTACTGGCAGGAGATGTCAGCTTAAATCTGGGTCCCTCAGGCTCAAATGAAAGAATCAAAATTGCAACAATGAATGTTCGATCTATCAAACCTAAAACTGCCCCCTTTTCCGAATATGTAACATCTAAAAATCTGGACATTGGGGCAGTTACAGAAACATGGTTAAAACATGATGAAACGAAATCAACGATAGCTGATATCTCACCTCCTGGCTCTTTCACGAACCTCGCGCAGATCAGCGGGCAGGAGGAGGTGTAGGCGTACTAGTGTCTGACCAATTAAAAACTAACATTCATCCTCTGCCATCATTTAACCCTTTGAGTCACATCATTATTTTGGCATGTTAGCATACTCTTCTAAGTGTTTTTTTTTTTTACAAAATACCAAGTATATATATACGGAAGCGTACGGCAGCGTATTTATGCCATATTTCATTTTTTTAGGTGAGAAGATAAAATATAATTAATGACGTCACAAATGCGCGCCCTTTATACATCGTGTGTGACGTCATATAAAGACAAGCCTATCGACTTGTGCTTCACTATTTATGTATTGGGCGCGCTTTGAAGCGCGGTTGTGACTCAAAGGGTTAAAACGTTCGAAGTGATCTCTGCACGTATCGGAAACAATTCGTTCAGTGGTTTCGTTGTCTGCCTGTATAGGCTTCAAAACGGTACATGTCAATATTTTGATGAATTTCAAGATCTACTAGGGAACATAATTTTACTGCATGACAATTTGTATATATTGGGAGATTTCAACTTACATCTAGATAATTCAATTTGAAACACCAACAAATTCAATGAAATCCTCGCATGTTTCGATCTGAAGCAGCATGTTAATTTTCCAACTCATGTTCGTGGTCATTGGCTAGATCTGCTAATCACCAAACGCATTTCTAATTCTATCAAATCATTTTTTTCGGCAGCAGGTATCTCGGACCATCTTGTGGTCATATCAGAAATTGACTGTTGTAAGACGACATGGAACAAAGAAAAAATATCGTTTCGAAAAATAAACAAAATGGATTATGAATCGTTTCATTCAGATATTCTCAGTTTGGATCTAATAAAGAAACCAGAGAAAGATCTCTCGGCACTATGTCAACAGTATGATTCTGTTCTTTATTTTAGACAAACACGCTCCTGTAAGTACAAAGACTCTGCCCAGAAAACCACCAACACCTTGAATGACTCCGGTAATATAGAAGGCTGAAACCCTCCGCCATAGCTTTATTTTAGACAAACACGCTCCTGTAAGTACAAAGACTCTGCCCAGAAATCCACCAACTCCTTGAATGACTCCGGTAATATAGAAGGCTGAAACCCTCCGCCACAATCTCGAACGAACATGTCGCAGATCTTGCACACATCTAGATCGTTCTAGTTACAAACATCAATGCCACATGTGTAATGGAATGATGACAAAAGCTAAATCGAAATATTAAGCTGATGTTATTGCAGAAAATTCACACAATCCCCGTCGCCTTTGGAATTCAATAAAGAACATACTGCATAGAGTTTCACCTCCTGCTCTGCCAGAATTGACATCAGTAAAATCAGTTTGTGATTATTTCTCTAGGTATTTTGTGGATGAAATTGAAACTATCCGTTACAAATTTCTAGATAAAGTACAGAATATCACACAAGTGCAAAACCAGAAATTAGATCCAAAATGAACGTTTTTGAACGTGCGTCAGAAGATGAGATTAAAAAGCTTATTTTGAGCTCATCGTCAAAATCATGTGATCTGGATCCAATTCCTACAAGCGTGTTTAAAAATTGTCTTGAGATATTAATAACTCCCATCACTCACATAATTGACATTTCAATGGAAACTAGTACATTTCCTTAAAATTTAAAAGAAGCTCATGTAAGACCACTACTGAAAAAGCATCTCTTCCTTCGAGCTGAAAAATTACAGGCCTGTATCCAACTTAAGTTTCATTTCCAAAATCTTAGAAAAGATAGTAGCCAATAGGCTGCAACCTCATATAAAAATAACCATCTATCTCATCCATTACAATCGGTCTACAGGAAACATCATTCTACAGAATCGGCTCTACTGAAAGTACATAACAATATCATTATTAGTATGGACAAGGGTGAAGTTACGGCACTAACCTTGCTTGACGTGTCGGCCGCTTTCGACACCATTGACCATGCTACATTAAAAGATAGACTTTCTGATTGGTATGGAATATCTGGCCAGGCTCAAATTTGGTTTTCTTCTTATTTGCAAAATAGGCACCAGTCCGTAAAAATAAACACACTTTTTCAGATAAAGTCACACTCTCATATGGAGTTCCACAGGGCTCTGTGCTAGGACCAGTGCTTTTTACTTTGTACACTACACCACTCAGCGCTATTATCTCTAGTTTTGACATAAACCACCATCTTTATGCATGCCGATGATACTCAAATTTACATGTCTCTATCAGTTTCAAACGCTAAGGAATCTTTTGAGAATTTGCAACGTTGTTTTATGGGTGTGTCGGCCTGGATGACAGGATCTAAGCTGAAGCTTAATCCTAGCCAGACGGAATTTCTTCTTATTGGGACCAAACTTTAACGAGAAAAAATCTTGAATTTTCTTGCTTACTTCTAGGTCAAGACACAAATCCATCTACATCAGCTAAAAAACTTGGTGTACTATTAAACAGTAACCTGAATTTCCGAAAACACTTATAGGGCATACTTCTATCATATCCGTGACCTGCGTCGAATTCGAAAAAGTCTGCCTTTAGATCTTGCCAAGCAAATTACAGTGACACTCATCAGTAGTAAGTTAGATTATTGTAACTCATTTTTTAACAATATGCCAGGAAATAACATCGCTAGATTACAACGCGTTCTAAACTGCCTTGCAGGAGTGGTAACCAAGGCCCCACGATCTAGTCGTTCCGTTTCAATTCTTAAACGACTACATTGGCTTCCTGTCAAGTTTCGCATTCATTTTAAAATATGCGCAATAACTTTCTGAACCCTAAAAGAGAACCAAACTGCATATCTGGCTGATTTACTTGTTCGGCCGAAATGCTCAAAATATCCACGCTCCACTAATTCGAATAGATTTATTGTTCCTCGTATAAAGACTAAGACTGGGTCAAGAGCTTTCTCTATATCTGGTCCAGCCTTATGGAACGCACTGCCTGTGACAATACGTAATGCCAAAACAATTTTTACATTCTAGAAATTACTTAAATCTCACCTATTTGACCTGGCTTTTTCACCCTAGTCCCTCAGCGGCCCGGCTCCCTGTTGACGAACCTGATTTGGCCTCGATTATGACACATAATCACGCTAAGGATTTGTGCGCCTCTGAGCTCGGTCCGCTGAGGATATAGTCGCTATAGAAGGTTTATTGATTGATTGATTGCTTGGTTTGGCTACTTAATTGTCCACAATTAGAGTAAAAGACGTCCTTGTTGTTCATGTATATGTTATAATAGCGAAAGATATATGTGGAGCCTTTCTCTGATGTAATGTACAACACGAAGTCTAAAACAATCCGCTTTTCAAAGGATGTCTTCTCACACAGCCTGTGTTCACTCACTTGAAGTTGTGTCTCGCTGACGCGATCCACAACTTCAAGTGAGTGAAAATTAATCTGATTTGACAAAATGGAGGTCATCTCTTTTCAAATCTTGCTGGTTGATGTCACATTGTATCTTTAACATATATAAAATGTGGTACTTAATGTGCTGATACCAAATGGAAACCCGAATATATGCGGCACCGGCGGTTAAAGTGTTAACGTCCCGTATTTGCTCGGGACAAATAAAAGACAGTGACGTTTTGAGTGGCTCTCGTTCCATAATATGCTTAGGACAATTGTTGCTACGATTCGTAGCCTATTTATCAGGGCCGGGTTCAGTCGTTTATAAACGGTCGCCGCGGCGCATTTCCGGCGAGTGCTTGTAAACACCCGTGCGTTTATAAATGGGCGGGCAATATAATCAATATATACATATAATCAGATAATAATCTACAGTTTTGTCGTTTTTGTAAGGTACATTATTGTATAACTCACCTAGGAAGTAAGAACAATGTCCGAAATCTGTGAGTTTATCTCTTTTATTATGCACTAAATCGTGTGTACAAAAAGATGCCTCATAGAAAATACAAATTACGCATATAATTTGACCATCACTAAATCCACAACCTCATGGTATTAGCCTCATTTTTTAGCAATTACTCTTTAAGGAGGTGGGGGTCAGTGGTGAGAAAATCCATTTTTGGCGATTTTAAACAATTACAGCATCGTATTTTACTGATTTGCTTCTCAAGTTCATTACTAAGTAGTGATATGTTGTGTCAATTTATACATTATAACAAATCTGGTATAATTAAGAGAAAAATACCTGCTATCATGGAATAAAATGTACAGTTAACCAGTTATATTGGCCGACCGTTTATAAATGCCCGGGTGTTTATAAACACTCGCCGGAGGTGCGTTGCGAGTGCTTATAAACGCACGGTAGTTTTTAAATGGGCGGGATTTAAAAACGGCTAGACCCGTATCTGTTTATAGGTGTAAGTGATTAATTGGAGGTGTCATATCCTTGGCGTCCTAAATGAAGTGGCAAATCCAGAGTATCTCGCAGACTATAATATAATATTATACCAAAAATAGACTGCCATATTTTAGAGTGACTCGTTTTAGCGTGACAACTGTCAAACCAAACATTGATAAGGTTATTTGCTTTTCTTGTTGAACACGAACCGCACGTCTACTCGCCAGGCACGATGCGATGCCCCGGAATTAGCTTAACGTGAACCAAACGATGTTGCTGGCCACCATTAACTCCACAATGGGTGAATCACTCATTTCTACCAGATATCGAACAAGCTGACCTACTTTCTATTCTTAGTACTCCGGTTTTTCACAGATTTTTTTCTTCTCCTATTTTATAAGGTATTTAAACACTTTTTAGAAAATGTAAGTGTATTTTATTCAATTAATAATAATGTGCATAAATTATATAAATTTATCATTGCTATCATTGTTATTGTCTTAACAATTTTTCACTTCTGTATTTGATATAACTATATATATAAGTAAATAACACGAAAACCTGTTTGATGAAATAACCTATTCCACCCGTCAGGTTTTTGAATTACCATAGATTAATCATATGAATATAATAATATACTTATGCCTAGTTCCAAATAAGACAGAAGTATGAAATACATTATTTTAAGATTAATCTATATTAATACTGTTAAGTGCCCACAAAACACCGTCCCTGTACATAATTAAGGCATTGCATACCACTTTTGTTTTGACTTTACATATACGTGTCATGGCTATTTTTTCTACCCTGTCGCTCACCCTGTCTTCTCAATTATACCGCTACGGAACCCGCTCAATAATTCACAGGCAAACAACAGGGGTCTCTCATCGCATATTCAACCAACATGGGCGTTGGCCCAACGTTGGTTTACTGTTTTGCCACCGTCTGCGACGCTGGCCCAACAGTAAACCAACGTTGGCTCAACGTCCCATGTTTTCTGGGATATATATCGACATTTCCAGCGCGCGTCATTTTTCCGCGCCGCTCTTGGTGTTTCTTCAATGACCAAGACCACTTCAATAAACGACCTAGCAGGACCTGTTTATTGAATAAACCTGTCAAATGCAGCCGTGTTGCGGGCAGCTGCCCGGTGACAGGAGATACGGCCCGGCAAAGGCAAACAGCTGTATCTGCTCACTTTTCAAGTAAACAGGTACCGCTGTTTGCCTTTGAATTTGCAAACTGTCGGGGATTGTTTTCCTTGCCTGGAAATCAATAGCAAAGACGAAACAGTCAACAGGTCCTAACACGGAGCAGTAAAACCAAGAAAACACATTTGGTATTGGCCCTTTAATTCAATATTAGATTAACATTATTCGTATGATCGAGGCTATCCCTTTTTGTGGCTAATCCTGTCGAGCCTTATAAGCTCTCTAAGGGATTCGTGTATTTAAATTGCGAAAGTTGGTTTGGTCATTTAACCCTTATAAAGCGATGAAATACGTTTATGCGACCATAGAGACCAAAGGTTTTTTTATTTTTAAATCACTCTTTTCACTTTATTTGAATACCTATGCTATGGGTCTACGCCATTTGAAATATTTTTACTCTTTTAGTGCGGGATCGACTTTAGTCGTCAGGATCTGATGGTCTAAAGTCGATCCCCGCATCGAAAAGGTTAATAATCTTTACTCAATGTGCATCTATATGTCGTTCGATTGTATTGATCGCATGCATTGTTATTGAAATGTGACAATATAATTATCTTAGTTTAATATGAAGTGAATACTAAAAAATACTTTATGAGTGCGAGGCATTTTATAACATACACCATAAGCCACTGACTTTGTGCAAGAATTTGGGCATTTGTTTTTATTTCTCACAATAAAAGTGTTCAAATCTCCTTATAAAAAAATTTGAGAAAACACAATATAACATATTACCGCATGATGTGAATCAAAGTAAACTTATGTTTATTATCTCCCTGGTTGAGATGTGATCTGTTCCATTGAATTTCAGTTGGTTTTGTTCAATGTTTGCTTGAGACAGCATCGCGCTATCTAAATGAATGAATGAATGAATGAATGAATGAATGAATGAATGAATGAGTGAATGAATGAATAAATGAATGAATGAATGAATGAATGAATGAATGAATGAATGAATGAATGAATGAATGAATGAATGAATGAATGAATGAATGAATGAGTGCTATAGCGCCAGGGGCGCTATAGCAGGATCATACAATTGCAGATAATTATTGTAGAAAGTAATTATTTAATAACGGACAGACTTCAAATATTTAATTGGCATTAGCAAGTCACATGTAGACTATTTTTCCCTTCCCCATAGTGTATTATATAATATTGTTATGTTATTCCATAAGTTACAAAGAGAGTAGATATTTAAATATAGTCCAATCCACAAATAAACAAGACACTGTACGCGATTTTCTTCTAAGTCTCTTAAAACTGTACGATACGATCGAATGCATTTATCAGGGTCTTATTGAGTGTTCGATTGGTGGAAATTGCGTTCAACCAATCACACGCTTAGTCTCTATACGGGACTGTTTGATGAAACCGACACCGACCGCCGCGAATTTGTCTTCAGTAAGGATGGCTCGATATGTACAAGAAATAGCAATTGATTTTCTTCCCTGCATTTCCTGGCATCGCAGCAGCCAACGGAGACGTCGAGCCTGTGTTGGATTAAAGCTGTGCCAACGTCGCAGACGTTGGCACAGCTTTAATCCAACACAGGCTAAATATACCCTGTAAGCCATGACATCCATTGGGTGGAGATCAACCGGGACAATTGTTTCTCACAATGCCACGTCAATTGTCTGTGCCGTTGAGAACGGAATAAGGATAAAGTGTGACGGTATTAGCCTTAAGCTTAACGGGGAGAGGGACACATCAAACAAACGTGTAAATACGGGTGATCTGACGAGTTACCGACAGCTTCCATTAGAAGTTAATACAGGAACTGTGTTCGCAAGAACCTTCTCAACTCCGCGGCTCTTCATCACAGGAATATTATAATAATTATGGGTGTTTTCACATTAACCGTCCCACTCATGTTCTAGACGTCACGTAATTGCGTAACCCTGTATTATGCGAGCTGCGGAGGGTAAGACGGTTTAATATACTAATTTTCCGCTATCGCGATTATGTTTTGAATCTAAATTTTATTCATGCAAGTTCATAGACAATATTTTTATTGTAACTAATGGAATATGCTGGAATAATAACAACCTCAAATCAATCTGTTTTCTAATATGTAAAATAGAAGTTGTTGTTTGTGTAAGCGACAACGAATGTCTAAGAAATTAGAAGCAAAACTGTTAAAAAAATTGTTGTTTTGATATATAAGCCGATCTGCCATGATATTTTGTATTTCGCTTTTTGAACTGGGTCGCCGCCGTTGGCATACATGAACGCTGATACTGAGAGGGAGCCTGTTCACGACCAATCACGAAATAGGATCAGCAAATCCTGACATCTCGCTGCCAGGTAAATCCGTCCTGCAGTACAAAAAGACGTACAGCAGTAACCGCTTACTTAACCCTAAAGCGCTGAATTTATCTTAGAAACCATCGAGATAAAAGGTTTTATTCATTTCGAAATCATCATAAATGTCTCAGTTAGCTCTTTATGCTTCAGGTGAATAAAATATATTATGCGTACACGGTCATTAGAAATATTTTAATTCTTTCAGTGCGGGAATCCACTTTATATACGTCAGGATCTGACGTCTAAAGTCGATCCCCGCGCTGTAAGGGCTACACAAGTAAGTTACCCTCCCCGCAAACACCAAATGTTTACACAGTGTTGATTTAAGGTTGGGCCGGCGTCGCAGACGCTTCCCATTCTTAAATCAACATTGTATCAACGTTATTTTTTGTTAAGAAATTAATATCGCTGTTTTTATGTGCACGGTAGCAGTGGTGGCGCACAGGAAATAAAATGAGGATAAGAGACGTGATAAACAGGACTTAGCAGCGTCTATCTGTGACGGCAATAAATAGAACTGAAACACCGTCATCACGATGAGATGTCTACCCCTGTTTTCGTATTATCATTCTACGTTTACATAACTGACGAGCACTGATTTATATTACTTGGAATGTACATGTATCTAATACTTTAGATACAGTATAAATCCTTGAGTGGACATGATACACATGCCGCAGCTACAATTTATATTTTTACATACGAAAAAAACATAATCTTTATCACAAAGCAAAATATAACACACATGTATAAGATGCGCTCTCGCTCTAGTATGGTTCAAGCTTTAACGTATTTTGTTGAGACTTTTGTTAAAAATGTAGTTTTATCTTAATATGTTTTTTTATGAAAATATAGAAATATGTATACAGGCAGAATCCTGTTTTCAATTTAGAATAATGACTGCATGCTATCAATAAAAGGAGAAACATTATTAACCTTCAAGTGTTTAGCCCTTACAACGCTGAAATAATTTTGTATAAACCATAAACCATAAATTTAATAACAAAAAGTTTTGTTCTATCAGTGCGGAGACCGTTTTTATACGTTAGAATCTGATTATGTCTGATTTTGGCGCATAAAGACGGTCCCGCGCTGAAAAGACCAAAGCGCTTCATTTAACATTTAATTGTTCACCCACTTGAAATTGTGTCTCGCTAATGCGTCTCTCTAAGTGGGGGGAAAATTGCTGATTTATGTTTAATTAAAAAAAAACATTTGCAAATCTTGATGTTTAACCCTTTAACCGCCAATTTGTTCAATATGAATTTTCACCCACTTAAAGTGGTGTCTCGCTGACGCGATCCACAACTTCAAGAGAGTTAAAATATACACATTTGACAAAATGGAGGTCAAATGTTTCCAAATTTTGCTGATTGATGTCATATTTTATCTTCAACATGTTTAAATGTGGTACTTAATGTGCTAATAAAAAATGAAAAACCGAATATATGCGGCACCGGCGGTTAAAGGGTTAAACAGACATCTCGTTTTTAGCAACTGCGATTTAAACGGCTGATAAAACGGATTTAAACAACTATAGTCGGCGATTATAGTCGTGCTCATGGTTGATCCATATTGTTCTTCTGGTGATGTGCATGCGCATGATGTTGATATATAGCTCAATTTCATATATAATTTTGTTTTTGTAATGTAATACGGATATGGTTATCTGAACATAATGATACTTGTGTGGACAGAAATCGGTGCATTGAATTCTTCGTCGTGGTAGAGTAGACGCTGCTGGAGGGCCTTCTGATCCTTTCTCGTTTGATGTGCTCCTTTTCCTGACCCCGCCTTTCAATTAGCCACGTATGTAGTCATGTACCAGTCTGTCTGTCCGTCCGTCCGTCCGTACGTCCGTCTGTACGTCCGGCGCAATTTACGTGACTCTGTTCAATGTTGGGGCATGATGGGGGCACTAGGCAACAGAGTCCTGCAGACGGCACCAGCGGATCTAACGTAATCAGCCGTGAAAAGAGAAATAACAGTAAGTGCTTACTTTCAAGCAAGCACTAAGTTGCTCTTTGGCTTAGCACTGCAGTAACATTTCTCCCAGCTAACAAAAAAACATTTGTATGACATTTATACAATGCTGGATCAACGTCGAAGACGTTGGGCCGACGTTTTATAAATTTTATGCAAATGGTTTGTGTTTGCTGCATGGACTTTTTTAAAATCTTCGCTTCGGACGACATTATTTAAACCCGGCAAAGTTGTGAACCGCGGTCGAGCTGGATAATATTGATCATTCTGATATTATACTAGGGGCATGTATTTATTTTTAAACCAAGTTTATGTTTTTCATTTAAAAATTGTGTCCGCAATTTTACTCATATCTTTTTATATATAGACAGATATTTTATTGGCGACATACAGTTTTATGCAATACGTACGTATGCGTCTCACATATACACAACTTATATAAATCAACTTTGCAATAAGATCATACATTTGTGAACAGAACCACCATTGCGATTGTTTTAAAGATAGTGTCTTTGGGAAATTCTTCACGATATTTTATCCCAATTCAGGGCAGCTAATAAATCACTATTGCTTCATTCTTATGACACTTGAAGTAAATGAGCCTGTTGTAAAGACTGCTGATAAAAGATAACATCTATTCTCTGGTTGATGGACTCGGGATTGATGATGTCTCCTCTGGTTGATGACGTGGCATATTTTGTTGTCTGGCTCATGGCTAAATCGGTGCGCTGGACTAACTATGCACTCCCTCCTGCCATCTCTGATAATTCCATTTCCTAATGAATCCCACGTCATTACAGTCGACAACAAAAACGCTCGTATCCTCTCTCGCTGGGAGACGACCGAATTGACCACCTGAACGGTCGCAGAGCCTTGTCCTAGAAGGACGAGTGATTCAGCAACCGCCGCGCGAAACTCTTACCTGAATGGACCCCTGCTTCCATGCTAACCACTGACATCTTGATAAGGCCGGTAGTCTGCCGTGCAAAGGCAACAGACAGTATATGATCAATTTACTGCCTTTTGGCTTTACGGAGTAGTAGTTGTAGACATATGGCTGATAAAGAAAGTTATAGGGGGTATCATGGTTATTAAAAAAATACTGGGTCATCCATCCTTGTGGGTGGCGTCATTTCCTTCAATTAACAATTAACCAGTCGGGGGAAGATGTATTGTGAAAATAATTCATTTACACAAACGCATAAATATAATTATTTCAGCTATGTGTAGACCTATATAGTTTGTTTCAAGGAAGTAATAGATTTTGTAACGTGCGCGGTGTTTTGAGGGCTGCACATAAAAATTCGTGTTTTTTTTCAACGAAAATGGTGTAGAAAAATATATACCATTGCCAAAGTGAAAAACGCGAAAATAACTTTTGGTTTTGGTAGACATAACTAACTATAATAAACAAATTGTTGGTATAGTATATTTTTACATATAGGCCTATAAGGAATAAATTAGTATCTGGAATGACGTTGTACTTGTCAAGAAATGCTTGCAAATCCCAGCTCTTCTAAACAATTCGCAAAAACTTTTTTCGTTTATTTGTATTTTTGTGTAAACATGCCAAATAGAGTAATTATTTTATACATGCAAATCTTTTTACAGGCATAGGTAGATAAAAATAGATTTACAAGTCTACATCAATTAGTTCAATAGCTTTCTATCGGTCTATGACTTCGTGTTGACCCAAAAGTGTTACATTTCGCGTTACACATTTTATTATGTTATAATTTTGAAGATAATCACGCATCATCGCATAATTATTATCACGATATTAAAAAAAATGATTTTTAAGATTGGCGAATATTATGTATAATTATGTTCATCCTAAATGCAAGTTGATTGACGCATTAAAGCATATATACATCGCTGAAATGAAGCTAACCCTAAGAATCGGTACTGAGGATACTTATACGTCCAAACAATTGATCCCTGGTCAATAAGGGTAAGGCTATATACTTGTAAGGTGAATTAATCATGTAGAAGATCGATAGCATCCCATGTTGTGGGGCAGTAAAGTATACAATGGCGGAGTGCCATCTATCGAATGGAGAAGAAACAACACAACCTAATATGGGCTACAAAAATATTATATAGCGTGGTCTAACTTACAGTATGACAAAAAAGGGATTCGTGCTTTCAACAACAACACTATTCACTGGAAATTTATCACAAATATCACAAATAAATCACCTATTGTAAATTATGAAAGAGTTATTTTTGAAAACCACCGTTGTTGTTCGGCCAGTAGCTGTTTTGCGCCTGCCATGCCTGCTTCATACGAACGACAAAAAATAAAGGATAAATGCAACGCTTTATCCCTCTAACCAGATGATCACGATTATATTAGTGTTCGTTAAATATTTTATTACCACATTAAATATGAGCTTTTGAACATTCTGAGAGAACAACTTGATGCGACATCAACCAGCAATATTTCAAAATCGTTTACCTCGATTCTGTCAAATCTGAATAATTTCACTCATATTAGCTGAGTAGCTGTGCAAATATCCAGTGTTCCTGCACCGTCACAACTTGCCACCAGTAACATGGTTGTCTCATAACACAATGCTAACAAAAAATTCAGACCAGCCTATGCAGATTAGGTAATCATTCTAAGCTATCGGCGTCCTGTAAATGAGAAACTGTGCAGAAAAGCTTAAAGAGAATAATGACTGTGAAATAATAGTCATGTTAGCAAAACGTGATGATTAGAATGAAATGCCGCATTCGCGATTTTCTGTATCTACATGCAATATAATGTTATATGATGCAATGCAGTGCAATTTGGTGCAGAGGTACGCAATATATTACGCTACATAATTCTGCAGTGCCCATCATGCAACATAATATATGGAATTATACTATGCAATGCAATATAGTGCAATATAGTGCAATATAGTGCAGTGCAGTGCAATGCAATGCAATGCAATGCAATGCAATGCAATGCAATGCAATGCAATGCAATGCAATGCAATGCAATGCAATGTAATGTAATGTAATGTAATGTAATGTGATGCAATGTAATGCGATGCGATGCGATGCGATGCGATGCGATGCGATGCGATGCGATGCAATGCAATGCAATGCAATGCAATGCAATGCAATGCAATGCAATGCAATGCGATGCAATGATATGCAATGCAATGCAATGCAATGCAATGCAATGCAATGCAATGCAATGCAATGCAATGCAATGCAAGGCAATGCGATGCAATGCAATGCAATGCAATATAATCAATTGCAATGCAGTGCAATGCAATGCCATGCAAAGCAATGCAATGAAATGCAATACAACGCAATGCGAAGCAATGCAATGCAATGCATTGCAATGCAATGCAATCTAATATTTAACTCGGTGCATTGCGGTGTCATGGGTTTCAGAGCAGCGTACTGCCGTAGCCAGGTACTTTACCGTTTAGCGCAGTCCAGTGTAGTGCATTGCCAAGTAGTGAGGTATAACGCATTTCATTGCAGCATTCCAGTGTGTCCCAGGGTAGGTTCCCTGAATAGTAGATTGGGTTTCCATCAATTCATCGCTTCATTATCCTTGTTGAAGTACCTAAGCCGGGTGAGTTTACACAATTGACCAAAAAAACAACTTTTATTTATGGATTCATTCGTCCATTCATCCATCTAGCCATCCAACCATCCGACAACCTATCCACCCACCCATCTTCCATTCATCCATTCATTCATTCATTCATTCATTCATTCATTCATTCATTCATTCATTCATTCATTCATTCATTCATTCATTCATTCATTCATTCATTCATTTATTCATCCATTCATTCATTTATTCATTCATTCATTCATTCATTCATTCATTCATTCATTCATTCATTCATTCATTCATCCATTCATTCATTCATTCATTCATTCATTCATTCAGTCACCTATTCCTATGCTCATCCACATACTATGACCCTCGTCGCGAATTTAAAATAAATACAAATTGTCTGGGTCTACCTCATTTCATCTGGCATTTGCGCCATACAAATTTTTCGTTGTGATTGATTAGAAGACGTTATTGCTCGTTTCTTTATTTCTAAACCCCCTGATTTATCATCATATAGCCGCATGTACTCCATCCAGATGAATTATAGGCCGTGACAGAGGGGGGGGGGGGGCGTAATCGGTAAATTCCATTCCGCTGCGGGTGTGGGCGGCTGTGTGGGTATTGCCATTGAGCCAGATGGGCACCTTGCTGAGTCTGAGAGTCGCTGCGCTGGCCGCGTTACCGCCCTCTTGTTAAGAGCCTGTCTGTAGACCGGAAGCGACCTGCCCTGATGACCCTCTCACGTGGAGCCGACATGGCAGTACCGGCATTTTCGCAAACGTCTTTATTTTCGTGAATTTCGCCTTGGCGAAGTTCACGAAAATAAACACGTTCGCAAACTGCCGACATTGACGCGCTCGTCAATAAAAGTTTTTACGTTTCCAGAGTGAACAGTGATTTATTTTCAATTTCCACTCCCGCACAATCGGAACCGGGCTGGAGTTATTTCCAGACAAATTTACGATTTGTCATTGGATTTTTTTGCGATTTACGGTGCCAGTCTGGCACTGCATTGCCGGTCCCTGCAAGAGAGGTACTGTCCACGGCGGGTTTTTCTGTCGCAACAGAAGCGAGCGCTCGGTGCAGGCGTCTTGACAGCGCATGCAGCCCGCAACAGCTCAGAGCGAAGCCGTGAATCCGCTGTCAGGAGCAGTGCCGGGGAGGATAGCAGAAGTACAACAACAGCCGCCGAGATAGAGGGATACTGCACGCGGAAGGCTTCCGAATGATTTGCCAGCTGCTGCTCGGCGGAGTCCACAGCTGCCGGCTTGACCAGCTGAAGGTTAACACCCCGCGTGTCACAGGCTCCCTGCACTTTGTCACTCATCTGGGTTAGCGTCGTCGGTGGTGGTTCACTGAGCAGTGCTGAAGGTGGAGGCAATCAGGGTGCAGACGCAGGCTGAGACACGGACATAGATGTGTCTGAGGCCGGCAGCTTTGTGACAGACCTGTAAACTGATGAGAGGTGGCGCCAGTGATCCACAGGCGGATTAGCCAGCTGCTTGACCGTGGTCAGAAGACGAGCTGTATCCGCGGCGACTTGTACGGACTCGTGTATGTCCTGCACCAGCAGCCTCATATAAAGTACTCACTTATTCTGGCACTGCTATCATTGTGGAGATGCTTACCGCATGGATGGACCATGATCGAGGACCACTTGATTCTTGAGCCTCTCTACATATCCCTGGGTGACCGCTGGCGGTCCTCTCCTCTCCAACGCACCACAGAGAACCACATCTCTTCAGGATATACTCACCGGAATATATATGATCAAAGGAATACCTGGTTTGGCTTAATCGTGGCGCTACCTTCTCCGACTGTCACCCCCACCCCTAGCCACACCCCCAGTCCATGCTCGAGTCCAAGCCCCAGCCTCTTGGTGCTGACTGGGGGATCATGTGGCAGCCATTTGAAGGCGGTGATGGAAGAGGAGAGTGTCTTGAGCAATGAGCTCAAGGTGCCTCACAATGAGAACGGTCATCTACATACTGTGCCCACCACGGTGTCCAACTCACCAGCTGGAACTCCTGGTAGTGGAGGATCCTTACCAAGACACCTTATGCGCTACTCCATCAGAAAGACAAGTGTCACCCCGTCAATCAAACAACTGCAGCAGTACTTCGTTAGAGAGGTAGGCTCATCAAAAAATATCCCCAACCCACCTGTACTCACATAGGCAATCCCCCGGTGGCTGCACGGCACTGGTCTAACATTGATTTATAGTCAACGTATGCTAATTCGCCATAATATAATACAGTCACTTATATCTGGAAATATCTGAATATAATTCGTCCCCTTGGATGTGAAAAGGTGTATCTGTCACTTTACAAAGTGTCAAGTACACCCTTTCATATCCAAAGCGGCGTTATTTACATCATATTCAATGCAGTGCGTGTATTCTACAATGCAGATGCAAACGACAGTAACTACTTGTTTGGAACATAAACAGTTACTGCCATTTGTACATGTTCAGTCTGCAGCATGCATAACCTTTGTATATGCTATCTGCACATACGACAGCAAAATAATCAAAACGATTATTTTGTTTTAACCCATTAAAGCCCAACTTTTTAAAACAGAGCCTCCTAGTCGAAAATATAACACATTGCTACGATTGGACCATTATTACTATTCTAAATTTAAATTAAAAAAAAAATGTTTTTGAAAAGTGGTTTCTCGGACTGGCAAATTTTTTTGCCAGTGGGCTTTAGAGGGGTCAATGAAATGTGCTTATTGTGACCAGTAGTAGTATTAGTAAATCATTGTTTTACGTCATTTTTCGGCACAAATTGTTTTTTAAGTGACATTGTAATACGATAAAAACGTTGTAGTCAATTGGTGAGATGAATGATGTACAGATGATGATGTGATTGTGGGGTGATAGGGCATGGTTGGTTATTGAGAGCGTTTTCCTTCGCTTGCCCAGTAAGGAGTTCTGGGCATGTCTAGGGTATCTACCCCCAGACATGCCCAGACTTGGGTTTCGCTGTGCAATTTAATGCTGAAACTCCGTGGCATTTCACGCAGCGATTAGATTATGGCCAGATACGAGGAGGCTGCAGCTTCCCTTGGATGATTGCTGTAGACTAGTGCTTCCGTACCATGCCGTATAGCATGCAACTGATGGAACAGATCTCTAATGACCCTCCCCAGATGGGGGCGACAAGTACAGCTACTAACAATCATCCCAGTACCCCTAGATATGGTCGATGTAGTGATCAACGCTGGTAATCACTCCCACGAGTAGTATCATACATAAATGTATTTTATTTCATACTGAGACTAGGGGAGTGTTTCCAGACCCGCAAATATACGGTTTTACGTGATACATGTATATTCAAAACCACAAGTTAAAACTGAGCCTTATTGGCTTCTCACGGATGAACTGCTTTGTGCCATGTTTACCAAAATAAGATATCATGGTTTCGTCAATGCTGAAATCCTCAGCCACATCTGTCAGCTTGAAAACTCCAGTCAACTCTTCAAGTATCGGTCGAACCTTGTATTAGGCCTATCTGTCACCTAACAAATTAGTATTATCTCTAAAATAAAGATCACGTATGATAACATCAAACCTGTTCTGCCTCAGAGAATCAGAGACCAGAGAATTATGAATATTATATTCTGACCAATAAAGCCGGCTATATGGTGATCGGCTGTATCCAGACAGAAGCATGATGCCTAACAATGGTAGAGCCTCCATCTTATCTACACCGAGGCTTATTTCCTTTTGCTGAGAATATAGGTTGTACCCCCACTGCATGCTATAAGCCAGATTGCGGGAGAACATTGAGAACAATACGGTCCCAGGAGATTTAACATTCTCTTTCAATAAATCTTGTACATTTTATACACATCTTAATGACACCATCTACTTCCTCGCTTTCTGATCTGCTTTACAGTAGTTGGCTCATCCCTCGCAGCGTATTCAAACATGGAGATGATATAATTCATCATATATCATAAACATATCAATCAAAGACACCCGTAAGTGCCCACTGGCAAATTTTCTTGCCAGTACCTACATCTTCAATTGCAATGTCTTCCTAGTATATGTCATCTAGCAGACAAACAATTATTATTAGAAAAGGATGCAGATGTGCTTAACATATCAGTATGCTCAGGGATTTAGTACCAGACAGTCTACATAATAAATATAATGTATTTCGTAGCATCATTTTACAGAATGGTTTATTACTACTGACTATAATACCGTGTATTATCCCACTGGCAATTTTTTTTGCCATGTAAATTATTGATCTTTTTATGCACAGGTATGAATCTTTTTTCAGCATTACAATTACATGGTGGAAATCACCACACCTGACAGTTTCTTTATGAATATTGACTTACTTACTACAAGATATGTAATAAACTACTCATTGGTATTTTCCACGACGATGAAGTAGCATTCTGGAAGTACTATTTTCCGACAAACTTGAGCGTTGCTAAGCGTTGGTATCAACTATCAATCGCATAAAATGTAGTTAACCAAAACGACAAGTATGTTTACAACGGGCTCAAGTCGTGTAGCCTTTTAAAATATTTTTTTTTATCGTGACGTCACACAAAAACGTCACTGGCAAAAAAACTTGCCAGTGGGCTTTAATGGGTTAACAGTGCTTACTTGACCAGCGCTGTGTTCTGTTGGGAATGTCTATGGTCAGCAATCGAAGCTTAAAGTGACATAATCATGCCAAAATCATCGTTTTGATTTCGTTTCCTTAATAATTATGTTTTAAATTTTTTTAAATGTTCACAGAAGAAAATTCCGTAAAACTTTTAAATTTCGGGTAGCGCATTTACCAGTTAAAAGAGAAATAAGAATGATACTTAATACAATTTTAATGGTCTTCCAGCATTTTTTATTTTGGACGTTCACATTCTTCTTTCTCTTTTAACTGGTAAATGCGCAAACTAAAATTTAAAAGACTTACAAAATCCTAGTCTATGACCATTTTCAAAACTTAAAAACATTATCAAGGAGCCTAAATAAAAAAATGATGATTTTTGCCCAGCTGTGTCGCAATAAATATGTACTTAAGGAACGTAACCTTCGTGTATGCTCTCACATTAAGTCATTGTTTGTTGGATTTGATCATATTTCCTTTCAACCAGTCTACCGTGTTTGTTCGATTGTCACAGTAAATGTTGTGTTCACCAAATCACATGTAACCCAATGCTGGTTTAATATTGGGCCGGCGTCACAGACAGTCAAACCAGCATTGGGGTAATACACTTCAACGTCTTTTACATTTGTATATAAAACATTGCAAATTATACAGTGGATTTAAATACTTGTCATACCATCGATCATGTCTGACAGCATTAAGATTAAGCACTAAGATCACCGTGTCTCAGGTATGTTGCACCGAACAGATCAAATAGTCAGGAAGGATGACCCAATGGTTCAATGCGTGCAAACGTCAGTACGCACCATTAGCGTCTTTCTGTCCTCGTATAATGGGTGCTGGTTTAAAGTAGAATAAATGTCGCGCAAAAGCGAAGGGGTATATCTGCTTACTTTTCAAGTAAACAGTTACTGCTGTAACTGACAGATTTAACGCTGTGGACGTTATATTGTGACGATCCCCGCACTGAAAGAATATTTTTTTCATACTGGTCGTAGACCCATAACACAGGTATTCCAATGAACCGTAAAGAACTAACTAAACATTTATGCTGATTTTAAATTGAAAAAACCCTTTAGTCTCCATGGTTTAAACCAAAAAAGTCAGCGCTTTAAAGGTTCAATTCATCATTCATGTTTATCCTGACAAGATTGAATCGCGTCAATAACACTTGCTTATTTGTCATTCCTAACAATCTCTGCAGTGTATTAGATTGTCTGCTGGACAGTCTCGGTCCGTGAACTGGACCTCCGTCAGGCGAGAAGAGAGTTCCTCGTTTATTTGTTGATCATTCCGACCCTCCGGCCACCAGGTGGCGCCTCCACTTAATGCCCACTCGCGGCAAACGCGCCGACTTTCCCTCTCAGAGTAAATATTTGTTCGTGCGGTGTATCTTTAACCACACGAAACTTCCCGCGCAAATAGGAAGTGTTGCATGTAGGTTGAGTGGACGTTGGGTCGCTGTATCGAACGCTGGCCCTGCGTTGGACAACCATGGCACTTTTACTTGTTGTTCGTTTGTCCACCGCACGTGATATCTGCGCTATAAAACGATCCATGTTCTGTATCACACATCAAATATTGCATTACAGGACCAACGCGATATCAATGTTGGCCGAAGGGCCAACATTGATATCGCGTTTGGCCTGTAGCACACCATCAGTCAGCCAATGTTGCGCCGTCGCCTCACCAGCACTATTCTGCACTGGGCCAGCATTGATTCACGTCTGGTTCTGCCATCGGCTTCTGGCAGACGGGATGGCACTGCGATTGCCACCTCTGTTTCAATTCTGACGTTGAACGATTTTCCTCGTTTTACTTCCTGAATCCGCGGCAAATACCTCCACGACTTCAATCTGGGATCACTCAGCAAAGTTTAGGGCATTTCCCCCATAATGGAGTTCGACTGTGCAAACACGACACGAATTTGTCCTTCTTGCTGACGAATGATAATTTAAAAGTTGTAACTATGTTCTCCGGGTTGATAATTTAGATACATTAGACTAACCACGACAATTTAAAAACAAGCTAAATTATATCAGCTTGACTTTTCAAGCTTTCTTCTTTTTAATAGTGAACAAACAAAGCGGACTATGAGACTCTTTAAATTAAATGCAACTATCATCTGAATTTGAATGTATGTGCATAATGCTACAATATATTAATATTTAATTTTCTTATTTCCATTGTCACAACTGAATCTAGACAGAGAAGTATTATTTATTGTCGTTTCTGAACTATTTTTAAAGATTAAGCACAATGACAGTTGAAGAGCGATTTGGAATACAGCATAAACTTAAGCAAATCAACACTGTAAATTTTAAGAGAATATTCAAATTCAAGCTATGACGGCATCTCGACCAGTCCGAATCCTACGATGTAACGTAATAGTACAGTCGCTAATGTAGCTAAAATGGCTTCATTAAAAATTTCATGATAAAGTTTGAAACTTTGGTCCAAAATATTCAGTAGCATTTACTAAATCTGAAACGTTTGGTGCCATTTGCACAGACTACGGTCAAGGTCATTTAGAGGTCATTGAAGCTCACTATCCTCGATTCACCACATATAGCACAAATTTGATTCCGGAATGCACCACACAATGCAAATATTACTTTTGTCCACATAATATAATATATACCTAACCACTAACAACTATTCTAATGTTGGGCCAGCAACGTAGACAATGTACTAACATTAAAACAATATTTACTGCACGTTTCTTGCTTGCGGAGAGTGCCCATCATATCATGCGATACCATCATATCTTTTTCTCACTGTATTGTATTTGAACCCTCATAATACCATGTCGCACAATCTCTCTACAATCTGGATGATCTACACTGATATCCAAACTAATTCAAGACACTTTAGAAAAGTCTGCGGTACATGACAAGAGGACTGGTATGGCTAATAGACCAACCATCAAGAGACATTGTGGACAAACGGATTATTGGCTGTGCATGAAACGCCAGGAAAAAAGATCCTTTTGTTCAGCCAAAACTGCCATCCGTTATTAAGTTCTAGGAATCTGTAAGAAAGCATTCTGAAGGAAGTGGTTTTGATGATGCTTGGATAAATTCCCAGTTGTATGGGCCAGCCACAACTCGCCAGATTTTAGAAGGGAGACACTTGAAGCGTGCTATTAATGCTCACATTACCACACTAAAAGTATTATTTGATCTATATATTGAAGCATAGTATTATTTGATCTATATATTGAAACATTCTTTGCAGAGAATGATAATCTGAAAAACTGCAATAATGGAGAATCTCTCTTGTCCGTGCTTGCTACGACATACCATGAACAAAAGAGGCACATGTATTTAGAAACCAAACTGCTGAAAGCACAGCTCAAAGAATACAACAAAAAACATGAAGATACGCTTATGTTTAAATGGGTATGTATATACAGGGAAAAGGTAGATACATTGTTACAATTTATTCTTCAGCCAAGACCGCTTGAAATATGCCCAGTACATAACAGAGTACATTGCAAAGATGTATAACTTGAAGAAAACTGATCCAGAGGTGTAGCAGTTTTCTGCGACAGAAACTTTAGTGTCAATAAATCTGGACAAAGAGTTCTGCATCATTGGCGTTGACCAAGCTCTGGAGCAAGGTAATATAACTGTGAAAGTGATGGGTGGTTTAAAAGGCATCACTCAGAGGCCAAGTACTCTGACAAGGTATTTTGTAGCTGCTCCTGAGTTGGCTCACCTTGCTCTAGAAGCAGACAAAATGACACATTTCAGTCAAAAAAAGTGGAGTCACAACCATAAGCAATCAAACACAATTACAACACGCCAAGAGGTCGCCATCAGAAATCTGCACAACGAATTTGCGATTACCAACCCCTTATATATATAACTATTTCATGAACATATCTGCTAAGTGTGTTGTACCACCTGATATCACAAAAGATATATTGGAAAATCACCAACTTGGAGAGGAAATATTTATTTATTTTGTGAATGAACAAGAAAAAATTCTTTGATACAATGAGAAAATTAAATTAACTCGTAGGAATCTGTGGGATAATCACGCAAAGTAAGGATGGAAAAGGAGGTAGTAGAGCTGAAACAGAATTGTTCACTCTTTGCTCGCATGGATATAGCAGCAAAATCACGCACATACATTGATCTCGCTAAAGACATCGGTACATACGATTTATCATGTTTATCTGGAGCCCTGCACGGCTCAGACGGGTCTATCCTGGCAAGTTAGGACAAAAGTAAATTGATCTGTCAATTGGAGAACTTGTCAGAACAAGATAACACAACCAATTACATAAGTGAGGAACAAAGAGCATCACGACGTTGTCCTATCATTGATGGGGTGGTTCAATAAATGTCGCCTCTTACAAGGAGCTTGTTCAAGAATTGGGACGAGTATTCTCAGCTCGTGTTTGATCAGTATGATGTCCCCGAGTCTCTTAAAAAAACAAAATCAAATCAGACGTGCATACTCTGTGCATACCCCGATTAAACCATAAATGAGGCAATTCCTCAACAGTTCGAAAACAAAGGGCAGCTTAACACTTTACCTCCAATAACAAATCATGGATGCATACGTATCATAATCAACTCTTGTTGTCACATCTACAAGCAGAGTTAGCCATCTTAATACCACACAGGCAGAATACACAATCCTCATACTGCATGCTCTCGAAGCAGCAAAGCGGGAGACGGAGGTACATAGTATGACCCCTGACACAGATGTTTTTATTCTTACATTGGCAGTTGCACCTCACTTTTGAATGTCACCTTACATGCCGTTAGGCACAGGACTGAAACGTAGTAACGTGTTGCTGATGACAATATATAACAACCTGGGTCCAGAAGTTGCTGCAGTCCTGCCTGGGTGTCATGCATTCACAGGTTATGATAATCAGATAATTGTGGGGTTTTTTCTGGATAAGGCAAAGTAACCTGCTTCAAGCCATTGATGAAAGCCAGCCCTAGAGTTATACATGCTTTCACACAGCTCAGTCTCATATGCGAGTTACAAGATGAAGTTTATATGGTTATTGTATGGAGAACCCCGATGTTGCAACTCTCCGGTGGCAAATATTCCCTCGCTCCCAGGCTGAGTCAGAAAATTCACCTCCAACACGAGGAACTGTCGTACAACACACATGTAGTGCTCACTTGCAGTCAATTTATTGTGTGATCTATGGCTGGGGTGGCCAATCCAAGCCTACTAAGTCCTGTCCAGTTTCAGTGAACAATATGAGTGTGAAAATGCTGACAGTATTAATGGAGGGCATGATTTTGATGCAGAGGGAATTGATGATGACGGACAATCATGATATATTCATTGAGTAGTGTATCTACAATAAACAATACGTTTTTTTCTTATGTTCAGGCTTGTTTCTTTTATTTGCTATTTCAATTTTAGTGTTGACAACACTTTGATCATATTACAATACTAATGATTCCGTATTAAAAAGTTTCTTGCTTTAAATCGCGAATCACTTGGTTTGCCGAAAATTACCCCAAAATATCAAAATTTGACATATTTTCTTAATTTAAAGAGTTCATGATATAGTAATAAGACTTGGGATGAACATGTATACATAGCAATGATATGTTAATTTGAAATTTCTATATGCATTGTGTGTTTCATATTGCGAAACATGGCGTAAAAAGAATAATTCCAACTCGACCTTTATCAGTGCAAATGGCACAAAAACTTAGGAGACCTAGTAGAAGTGATTTATGTTTGTTGCCAAACTTTATCAGACAATTTTTACTGAAATACATTAGCGACTTTACTATAATGTGTACGAGAATACGGCCCCTGGAGCACAAGCTAAATAACATGGTGACGGCACTAACAAGCTGCTCTGCTATGCAAAGGCAAACAGCAGTAGGCCTACCTGTTCACCATTCAAGGAAGTAGGTACTGCTGTTTTCCATTGCAATCTCATGCTGTTTGGCCATGCTGGCATCTGCAAGAGCATCCGCAGTGTGAGGTAACATGACATCGTGGTGGGAGAGAGAATTACATAATCAGCTCATGTATATGAGCACTTCACTCCTGGCTTGTGGAGAACCATGTTTATTGCAAGTGTTATTGCATCATCTTCCTGCTAACATTTCAAATGCTGGTACATTAAACGAGAAGTGTACTGAAATGGTTAATCATGTAAAATGGCCAATTTAAATCTTCACTTACTTCAAGTAATGTGGTGATTCAATACACAAGACAACGGCGTTGTGCTATATTGTAGTACAATTTCAGACACTTCTACCAATTTGAAATATATTTTGCTGTTTTACAAATTAATCTATTTGACATTCAATGGCTTGAGCTGCATCTGCGTGGAGCCCTTTATAATTTTACGTGAGTGACTAGTTATGCTTAACCCATACAGCGCGGGGATAGACTTTAGTCGTCAGAATCTGACGTCTGTAGACGTCAGATTCTAAAGTCGATCCCCGCAATGTAAGAGAAAAAATATTTCTAATGGCCGTAGACCCACAACATAGGTATTCAAATGATTTCAAATTGAAATAAACCCTTTGATCGCGAAGGTTTTCATAAAAAAAATCAGCGCTTCAAGGGTTAAGGGTGTTACATATCCGTTCATCAGCAATTAAGTTGGAGTACCGTGAGACGTGCTGCACAGTTGCGGATAAACATATCATCAAAACAGTAGAAAACATAGCATGGCCTACATCTACATCTGCATCTTTTCAAAGATCTATTTTAGTATTTCAGTGCAGTAGGATAAATGATCTTTGCTAAAGGTTTGTTTTGACAGAGGCCGTTATTATTTAGGTTTACTTTCGAAATAACGCTTGTAAATGGTACTTCAATTGCAAAATTTATTAAATACAATTTTTTTTTTTGAATTCGATCAAAGTGTTCAAATTTCCAATTAGCCATTTAATCGCCAATCATGACAGTAATACACATAAATACTTGGCCTGCGAATTGACAACAGTGTAAATAATTGTTATTTACTTGAAGTTGTGCATCGCGTTAGCGAAACACAACTTCAAGTGAGTGAAAATTTGAATCTGTTAACATGGCGATTACAATAATGTAGTGTACGACACTGGGGCTTAAATCCCCATACCAGAAGCGCAGTTGAATACATTTAATCTGAAGCACTTGAAGGGTGGTATTTTTTACCCATTTGAAGTTGTGGATCGCGTTAGCGAGACACAGCTTCGAATGGGTGAAAATTAAATTGGCAAAAGTAGTGACTAATGAGTTTCATTTGAAGTGGTATGTGTATCCATTCATCTTGTTCATCAACAGGAAATAAGCGTATCAACGATACACGAAAAAACTGGCTTGGATTTCATTGGTGAAATCACACGAAGAAGAAAAAGAAGCATATCAGCAAGTTCTATCGATACAGCACCGTTGTTTCAATGTTTGGCCAGCATGTAAGACACCGGCCCAGTTTTAATCCAACGTTGTTTGCGCACTTACTGTGGCACTTAATTAATTTAAATCCATATGTTTTGCGAAAATGGATTATTGCTCAGTTGTGACGAAAAAATTCATGTATATTTAATTGTTTTGCAAATCCCTGAATTGCCTAATTTGCTCTGTTTTCGAGCATCCCCGAAACCATGTGAAGCTTGGGACTTGTTACCATGTATTTATGAACGTTATATATCGGAAATGCGCTTCTTGGAAATATACATAATAGTGAAATTTATTATGAGCACTGAATTAGTGTGGATGAGTTTCCTGGTATTCTAAGCAGTGTGTAACTATAATCGGTGTGTTTTACAAATAATTCGTTAGTATTGAAGCATGCATGATACAAACATCAGTATGGTATTAACAAGCCGCATCTACCTCTTCACGAAGTGGCAAATCAAGTTCTCAGCGAACATCTACAAGAGAGACAGATAACACAAGACATAAAGTAAAATAACCACGCACGCATCTTTCACTCGACACCTGTGTATAGTCTCATTCTTCAATATGTATTTTAAATTATGCCGTAGCTGCCAAGAACGGTAACGACAGAATTTTAACAATGCTTATGTATATATCAATAACATAACATAAAATTGGTTTAGGTACATTTTTCAATCCTCTACGCTAGAGGGTTGGAGAGTAGCTGATTAAAACTTAGATTTTTCTGTTTTCATCCAACATGGATCTTTTGGACAGGCCCCTAACACCCAGGGGCTGCAAATATTAAAATGTCCTCAAGTCGTTTAATTTTCAGCTACAATGTAATTGTTTTCACAATATGACATGTTATAAACCATTATCAGGGCAATAATTTACATGTACATGTTGTCATGCCCTTGTGGTGTGTGTTCTTTTTTCATGCCGGCCTTCTGTTAGCTGACCAAGAGTATCCGTTGGAGTATTCTGGTTGATGCTGGTAATGTCAAATTCCCGCTAAAACATCACTTTGATATCATTTTCTACATTCACACAAGACCGTCTTTATAAGTCTGTAGGCGTCAGACTCTGACGTATAAAGTCCGTCCGCACTGAAAGAATTAAAATATTTATAATAGTCGTGGTCAAATAAAGTGGAAAGAGCTAAGTGAGTCATTTATACATAAATATATAAAAATATTTTACAAAAATATTTAGGCGTGGTAAGGGTTAAGGCGAATTATAATTTTTTTCATCAAATTATCCAAAATTCCTCGGTTTATGACTATTTGATCGTATATATGATCGTATATATCTCTCGCGTGTTTAGTTTTTTGAATAGCAGGGTGAAAACGTTTTATTAAATATATAAAAGTAGAATTATTGAAATCCATATTGCAACAGCATAAGGTTGTGTATCTCCAGTTCACATCTCCTCCACATGAGAAGATTTCACATCCCCTTGGAATCCTTTCAATGGACGCATCACCAGTGAGAGGGCATGCCTCCGAGGAGAAGGCTGTACATCTTTAGGCCGCGGCCACCGGGGACAAAAAAGACATAAAAAACCAGACGCCATTGCCAGTCAGCTGGCCAGCACTGATGCGGTAGTCCTCCGCGAGGGCAAAGACAAACAGCAGTAACTGCTTACTTGAAAAGTAAGCAGTTACTGCTGCTTGTCTTTGCAGGACGGCCATGTAAGACAGACGACATTTCAGACAAATACGTCTCTTTCTATGTTCTGCCTTTTCCCTGATGGATCTCCGCAGGCTTTGTGGTCCCGCCTGATAAACGAAACGACCCGCCAAATTGGATGGACCTCCTTTTCCGTCCCATTCTTGTTATTATGCATGCATGCACGCTACTTGGAAACCATCCCGTCTGTGATATCAGAACAAACGATATACATAAGACCGTCTGTGGGGTACTTCCACTTAGGTGGAGATGTATACAGCAGTCATTTCCCTCTTTAGAAGTAAGCAGTTGACTTTTGCATGGAAACCCAGTTCTCTAGCATTGTGTCTATGTATAATTGTCGTATGTCTCTTTCGTTTTGTGGTCGCGTTCTGAATCATTATTGATGAGAATCAATCTAATCATGGAAATGTGTTCTTGATCCTGAAGAAATAGTCCGAAATGACGCTTTCACTGTATCGCAGACAGAGTCTGTTATTAAGGACTAAGAAGAAATGGTGATAAAATGCAGATAAAAATAATGTCATTTGTCAGATTTGAATTTGACAGAGGAATATTGATATCATTTACTTATATGATAGCACGATTGTATTGCTATAGTATGTATCAGATTCGCGAACTATATTGACAGTCGCGGAATCGAATTGTTTGAAAGCCAATAACGATTACGCTCGTCTGTAATCATTTTTATTGGTATATAAGATAATGGTTCTTGGGAGTTAAACTAGGGTTTATTCACAATGCGTCAGATATGACGGTTCGTAAATCTTGCTAACTACGTTTTCTTCTGTGGCTCTGCAATTTAGAAATGTAAAAATCCTAAAAAATATTTTCTCAAACATGTTAAAAGGCACAGCCATTCTTTTTAGCTACAACTAACTGGTTACCGTTAGAGTATTTATCGATTTGAAGGTCGATATTTAACATGTTTATTGGGGAATATTACCGAGGTATGTCTGGTATTTTAGACTTGGTCCTCGCACTCAAAGAAGTAAAATAATAATATTGGTCGTACCACAATAACATGGGTATTCGAATGAAGCAGAAAATGCTAGCTACGACATTTGTGATGATTGGTCTCCATGGTTTATATAAAAATATTTCAGCGCTTTAAGGGTTGAGCTGCCAGAAGTCCAATGTATTATGTTTACTTGTTATTACTGGAAGTAGGACAGTGTAACAACAACAACTCCCACAATACCAGATTGAAGTAAAATTAGTGAATCTGAGTCGAGTACGGATGCTTCGAGTCAATTCGCAAACCTGTATCCTGCTGTAGCTGATGAACGTTTTTTCCTCAGAGGCAACAGGCCCGCTCAGCTCTGGATCAACGCTGGGCCTGCGTCTACGACGCTGGCCCAGCGTTGAACCAGAGCTGGATTAAATTAAATTGCTTCTGAGCTAAGAACAAAAGATGAGTACCGCATTTCTTTCCTCATGCCAAGCAGCGTAAAACTCGTCCTCCGCGGAAAAAATAGAATACTGGGGCTTGCGTTTAATAGTACCTCTCGGCCGTTGGACCATTGTCTATCGGGATGCCACGGTGGGGACTCGGTGGTGATGTATAGGCCTACGACAGCAAGTGACAATGACAACATCTGCGTCTTCTTATTCGACAATAAGCCTGACAGTGCTCACCGTTCAGAGTAGCTAATCATTTCTCCTTCGCCGTCAAGTTGTCAGCATGGTCAATAACAGTAATTGTTTCGAAGAGTTATTTTTAATTTAACAGCCTTTTACACAGTCTGTAAATGTAGAGGAAGAAGTATACGGCGCTAAAGCGATATGGCTTATTTCACTAATGTCATTTACAGACTTGAAGCCACACCTATATGTCACATTAGCCTATACGAAATACAGCAGTAGCTATAATAATTGTAAAACTTAGGTCAATATATTTATTACATAATTATATATTATGTTAATCGTCACAAAATTTAGGCTCAACATGTTTTAGCCTGTTTTGCGAAGTGTAGGAATACATAGCACTGGTTGTTATTAGAAACAAAAAAAAAGATGAGTGGGCGGGAATATCCACAATCTAATAATGTCAAAAGACTCTACCATCACGATAATCGTGAAGTGAGATTAGAACCATGTGCACTGATTTTGTACCAGTTCATTATACTTGACCCTTGTGTCGCTGAATTATTTGTTTTTATTTTTCATTCATTCAAAGCTGGAATTGCTAACGCAATTTCCAGCTTCAAATGACGAAAAATATTCCTATTTATGAAAAATAGACGCCACCCAAGATGAATTATTTGATTAACTGAGCATCTATTCCGAACTATTTTATCAATTTTAGTGGCATTTATTTTAGTTCAACATTTGCTTGAAACCGTATGTATACGGTCCCGGCAGCTTAAGGGTCACTTTAGCATTTTCATTACGGAACCCCTGGCAGATAATACTTTCCCAGGACGGAGCTCCTGTTATCTCGGGTGGAGCCAGGGTTGGCGGACCATCAATCCCTGTTTGGCTTAAATAGGTTTTCAGAGAAACATAATGTTTCTTATCTCTTAAAGTTGGGACATCGTTGTTTCGATGTTGTGTTTTCAAAAAAGGCATTACTGGTGCTAAAGATCAGTACCTGGTAGGACAGAGATGACTATCAAATTTATACGACAAGCGAATTGGTTGCAGGGCAAAATGCTGTCCCTCCCTAGGGAGTTGAAAAGGCTCATAAATGAACAGGTCCATTGCCCAGCGAAAACAAATCGGACTATAAACCTTTTTTTAACCCTTTAAGCCCTCACGATGCATTAAAGCATCATCTCACATCTCTGAAAACAGACTTAATTTTTTTACAACTAGGGGTTTTAGAATGAAAATTTCCATGAAACTGGTATACCAATACAAGGCAATATTCTTTAATTTTTAAATCACATCAAATCATCTTCATCCACTACAAGTCGAGAATTGCGACGGCAATTCGCGGCTTGTAGTGGATGAAGATGACAATTGTAAACTCAGGATTGAAAGGGTTAAAATAAACCCTTTCTTAGATGAAAGCACATGGGTACCTTCATATTAGACACAGGTAATTGCAGATCTGCGTAACTTGTTACCTACCACCCACCTGGAACATATTCAACAAGAAATACCAATAAGTCTGATACATTTTTCAACTTTGATATTGTGTATTATAACGTAGATTTGATGGAAATAATAACCTAAGGCGAGCCCGGGTTAATTACCGGGAGAATATTTGTTAGCAGGGCACATTACCGTAGGTGATGACCATCAACGCGTCTGCCGGGGTGATTGCGTTAAGTCTCAGTCCGGCACTACTTGGCAGGTAATTATTTGTGAGGAATGGAGCAGCGCGATGCCACACCACCACTAATCTTCTCCGGAGCTGTTGCCGCCGGACCGGGATTCGGGGGAGATCCGATGGCGGCTGGACGTCAGTCCAACGTCGCAGACGTTGGACTGACGTCCGGCCGGCGTCGAGACGGCGTCCGTCGCTCACCGGGATTGAAATACAAGGTTTGACTGGCAAACTGATCACGCAGGTCAGCCATATGACCCAGAAGATGGAGTCTCACTCGCGATCCCGAATTTGATACGTCTGTCCCGTGTGTGGATCGATCCGCCTGGGTTATCCCGCCTGAGAGAAACGGATAGATTGCGAGGGCGTCAATCCGAGCAAGGTTAAAATTAAAACACGTCTGAGTACCGCGGGTAATATTATGGATAGGGAAGCCTATACATGGATTAGGATACAGGTCACCTTTCCGGGGGGGGGGGGGGAGGGGGGTACTGCGAAGTAAAATCAATAGATGAGCGAGTGGTGTGAACATATTTTAATTAAAAAATCCAGGTGAATTATCGCCCGCGTATAATATGGAACACAGTGGTGACTGCATACTTGAAAACGTAAACCGTTATTGCTGTTTTTATTTTGGTTGCAGAGCTAGTCCTACAGGGCTTGCTGGACCAGGCCGAGCTAATATGGCTATTTTTGCAAGCAGCTATATGTCACACCGTAGGCTCAGTTATATACAATTATACGTGTCATCAAAATGATCAATACAAAATCATCCGTATACAGAATATTCGTATTTGCAATATTCCTTAATTTTGAAATACTGTTATTGTTATTAATTATTCATTCCAAAAATAATTACAAAAAAAGTTTGTCATTAGCTATAGATTCGTTTTCTCTCCCACGTTGATATTATTCCGTGGCTTGATCATGCACGAGCCAGGTCACGTTGTCTTGTAATCCTAGCTTTAACATGATTAACTGGTAGCTTAAAGTTATATCAATCGAATAATTGACTGAAGCCCTGCGAATGCGTGCGGCAGTATCACGCTGGCGTGAGTTGAGAAAGTTGGCACTTGATAGGTTTGAATTGTGAAGTCTTACAATATCGTCAGGCAGATTCTGTGTTAATGTAGGCCAGAGGTTAGAACAGTACAAGACCAGGAAGTTGGTCAGGTTTTTTTGTGTGGTACGTAATTATATTAAAATTACTAGTATCGAAACATTGGTATCATAGGGTCGCATTTGCACCTTCATAAATAGGCGATCCTTCAACCCTTACAGTGCGGGGATCGACTTTAGACGTCAGAATCTGACGTCTAAAGTCGATCCCCGCACTGTAAGAGTAAAACTATTTCTATTGTTCATAGACACAAAACATAGGTATTCAAGTGAATCAGAAAGAGATAACTGAGACATTTCTGATGATTTCAAATTGAAAAAAAAATCTATATAAAAATAATTCAGTGCTGTAAGAGTTAACCCTTTACAGCGCTGGGAGCGACTCTACTCAGAACCTGACGTCTACATACGTCAGATTTTGACGACTAAAGTCAATCCCCGCACAGTGAGAGTAAACATATTTCCAATGGCTGTAGACCCATAACACAGGCATTCAAATGAATCAGAAAGAGCTAACTAAGACATTTATGATGATTTCATATTGAAAATCTTTTTGTTGCGATGTTTTTTTACAAAATAACTCAGCGGTGCAAGGGTTAATATCAATGTGACAACATAAATATTAATATTATGTCAACCCTTTCAGGACTAGGCACGACTGTATTTGATTTTTAAATCTGTTTTATCAGTATATAGGTTAAATATAGTTAATGGGAATGAGACCGATGCTTATAAATCAAGATTTACAGTTTTGTTAAGACTTTAAAAATATGAGTGATTTCCACACACTTGAAGTTGTGGGTCGCGGTAGCGAGACATAACTTAAAGTGGGTGAAAATTTATACAGGATAACTTATAACTTAGCGAGAAAGGTGTTGATAATTACACCGTATTCTGTCTGCGGTGTTGATAATTACACCGTATTCTGTCTGCTTAAGACTGATGTCATAAAATAAATATTCCTCAGGTGTTTCAATATGAAAGGGTTGGAATTTGAAAAATAATGGGCTGCGCCTGTGTCAAGCAGCATTCGTTATATGCCGGGTGAACATGGATTCGCTTTAACTGACCTTCTATAGCCTGAGGTAAAATGAAATAAAATGAATAGGGTTTTAGTGCACATATAGGCTAACCTGGGCCAGGTGTAACCTTACAAATAAGGCTACATATAAGTAGACATGTTTAGCGAATCCTGGGGATCCCGAGTGCGGGTTTACAGGAACAATGAACAGCTAAATCACACAGTGTCTGTATAATATTGCGACAGGTGGCACCGAGTGCCTTTCCATTTCTATTGACTAGCCTAATAAGCGGGCATCACCCCGGACATCACCCTGGGGATGCCTATGGGCATGTAGCCTAATTATCACACTAAATACCCAAACGTTGAAGCCATTGCATCAAAGGCCGCCATCTCATCCACAGTGGGTAATATGCGAATTAGTTGAATTAGTGCTTTATTCTTAGCTACACATAGTTTTGACGATGCCTCATTTTTTCTAATATGATACAAACTGTGTGCGTGGCAGGCTGGATAAAAAAACATTATATTATTCTACCTCACGTGAGGATAATATTTCAACCCATGTTTTCAACATTACCTCTTGGATAACCTTTAATTCACTGACCTTTATTTTTTTAAGATTTCTGCAATTATCACAAACTCGCCTGTCAATGAATGTAGTATAGGCCTACATGTACAGTCAGTATTAAAATGTTTTTTTTTTAAATAACAGTATGGTATTTCGCAGTACCATACACCACTGTAAACATATATGATATTTGCAGAGATTTAGTATAATGAGTAGGCCTACTACAGTGAAATAATATATACTCCATGGGTATACTGAAATACTCATTAGCTGAACTAGTCTGTAAAAACAACAGTAACTGCTTACTTAAAAAGAAACCAGTAACTTCTGTTGTCTTCGCACCACAGAGCAGATCATGGAGTGACGTCGGCCCAGCATTAAAACAGCATTGATTCACAGGCTCTAGTCTCCTGGGATGTATTCGGGTGTTTGAATTATCACCTGCTCTATCGATCCATCATCTGAATCATTTGTTTCTGCTGCAGTGCGCTGCATGGGATTCCCATCCGGCTGTATTGGAATGCCGGACGTGTCTTTTTGTCATGAGTATGCGCAAAAAGGTGTGATATGTGGCGACGGGGGCGAGTAGAGACACGGTTAAATGGAATCAAACAGTGATTTGGGTGGCGTGTGCCGCCCGCCCACACCCAGCAGCTCGTCCGTCATCGTTAATAGGCCGCGACTTCCCCTGGAAATGCAATTACCCAAAGATGGGGCGTCCTTTGTTGTGTCATGCTCTTAGCGGCCAGGAAGGCCGCATTCTTCTTAGTATTTCCCCGCAACATCACTTCCTGTTTCGATCTTTTTTAACGAATACAGAATGGACGATGCTGGATGAAAAACTGACGCCCAGGCGTTGATCCGGCGTTTTTCTGGACCGGCTGTGTGGATTTCAATTCCGTACGCGACTCTCAAACCAGATAACGGCGTCGCAACATCGCAATGCAGCGTACCTGCTCACTTGACATGTAAGCAGTTACTGCTGTTTGCCTTTGTATAATTAATTCATTATGACATTTTGACTTTGACTGACCATGGACACGATTCTTGATTATGATTTGGTTTGAAGCGCCTCTGAGCTTGTCATACAGGAATTTCGGTGCACTAGAAGTTTTAATTATCTATCATAATTAGGCATATTTTGACGTGCAAAGCCTAAACACAATATCTGCTAACTTTAGAAGTAAGCAGATAATGCCTTTTTGTTTTTGCAGAACGGCATTGATGTACTACGACACGTGTTATTATTGTTCGTCGTAATGAGATTCTGGCTCTACCACTCAAGTAGAGTATTACAAAGCAAATTGCGAATGAGCAAGTGTCCTGCGACCGAAACAAGTCTCAAAAAGCAATGTAAGTTGAAAAGCAAAAGTATTCAATATTAATATTATCGTCGGGGTGAAACTATTGAGACTCCAGAACATCAGAACACCAATGCTAGGGTTTAAAGATCAGCTCATGTCACTGTAGTGTTTATAAATCAACATTGATGCCCTGATTTTTTTTAGTAGATCAGTTCCAATTACAACAAAATGTATACCACATTTTATATATCGTCTAATTTTGTCACAAGGTATCTCTACAAGTGCGATATATTTCCTGTCAGGAAATGGTCTCTCGGCTTCCTCCATGTTCATTATGCTCTTGCAAAACGAATGCATTTCTCCCAGATCATTTGCCGGATGAACAATCGCTAGTCATTATCCAACTCTGGCTCCACAACCGGGCTAATAGACGTTGGCCGGTCGTTCGGGCCATGTTTGAGCGAGCGTTTTACAAGAGTAATATACGAACCAGGAAGCTGCGCATACCGTACTGCTTCGGGGAAGAGGGGAAATGGGACGATAATTGGATCAGCGGACAGGAAGTGACCGCACGTCCAGTAAGCTTCCGCATATTTGCTGCCGAGATGGAATGCCCGGCGTCCGGCGTGAAATACTGTTGTTCTCCGCACATCCTCGGAGGGGCGAACTGACCTTGCGAACGGCCAATCCAATTGAGCCCTGCACAGTCAAACAGAAGTAACTGCTTACTTTTCAAGTAAGCAGTTACTTCTGTTTGCCTGTGCAGGAGATAATTCCCGGACGCGCTCGGACCTCGGGGTGCACGACGCTCGCTCTGTTCTGCAGGGCGTTGCATAAGTAAATTATGGCCATCCGAATTGGAAGTAATGTTGCTATTAATGGAACCTCTGCGGTGAAAGGTGCATGTTAATTGTGTGATAAGGGCAGAAACACTTCCATTGATATATTGTCATCTAGAAGTCATAATGTTGTAAGTGCAACTCGAATGAGTGACACATGCAGCATTTTGGCTGACAGGGGATTATGTAAAACAGTTAATGGCGTCGATTTTATATGAATCATGTCATAACCTATAAGCGTATAACCTAATGTTAAATATCGCACACTAAATAAATCCTCTAACACGTACATTAAGATTTATTATATTCCGATTTCAAATTAGCGTTTCCATAAGTGCATGGTCACATTTGCAAATAGAACACTTTCATTGTGTGGATGTAACTTTGCGTCGCTAGATATCGCATGTACGTTACACCATTCCTTTCAGCAATAACGTGATTATTTTAATGTAGTGCAAAATTAGTTTTTAGGCCCAAATAAATTATACCAAAACAATTGATCAACAACTCTCATGCACTCTCAACGACCGCCGCTCGTTTGTTCAAAAACCTAATATTAGAAAATCCATACATAATAAAATGATTGACTGAAGGTCATTGATTTATGTTTGAAATGCATAATGAAATGTTCAGTATATAGCACGTATAATATAACAATTATGATAATCATGCAATACATGCATATAAACCCGAATAATACATCCAAACTAGTTACCATATCGTGTAACATTATATAAAGTTTAATAATACATGTAAACTCATTGTCAGAATGTATTATTAGGAGGTTTTAATAAAATAAACTATAGGAAGGGAGTCATTGTACATGGTCGCCCATCCTCGCATTACCACAGTCACCACCCATGTAATATGGCTTATTGAGAGTTATAAAATAATGTACAATCTATCAACATAAAGGATGCCCTGATATTTTCTCGGATATATATTGCAATACGATAATTTATTCTTAAGTGGGAATTGCAGCAACACAGATAAGCTGAAAATAAAAGAAAATGAACACAAAATACTGGTTTAATTTATAATTTGTAAAATAAGCTGGACAACTCAGTTCGAATGCCCTTAAAAGCATCGCCCAAAATGAAATGTTATGTTTAGATTCAAGTTATTTCGTAAGTTTTGGTGCAGTTTATGACGCTACATGATCCGGTACTGTCATGAAATGGGGTGGTTTGCACATTAGAGACCACAGTCACATGTACTGTCGCCACTACATCCACTAAATCCATTACACCAAGAGTGCTTCTGAGAGCAGAGAACCCATGTGAGCAAACCAGCTCCCATCGATCCGGAATGGATCTAGTAGGCAAAGCATCTGTGTGCTTCAACCAGGCAGCTCTCCAACGGATCTACGTCAGTCAGGGGCGATTTGCACCACTTGTTGCACGTGCTCTTCAAACAGATTGGGATTCAGGCGCCAAGGGGCGCCAAGGGGCTGTCAACGAGGGGGTCACTTCGATTTGGATGTTGTTGTCCAGGATCAGGGGTGCGTCATCGCTGTGTGCTGTGTGGGGATGAGTATCCTCGTACAAGTTATGATATATCGTAGGCTTCTGATTGGTCGAGATTGTCATCTCGACCAATCAGAAGCCTACGTTATATCGTAGCTTGTACGAGAACACAGTTTAGTTGTAACTGCTTACTTTTCACGTAAACAGTACTGACAGTACTGCTGTTTACCTTTGTGGGCGGGGGCCCTAGGGTAGTGGTTAGCACCGCTGCCTTTCACGCCAGAGTTCGAGGCTCGGTTCCCGGTCTCGGCGATTTGAAATAAACAAAAAATATGTCTTCCCAATCCACGTGTGAAAGTCAGAATTGTGGGGAGCCTCCGTAACCGAGAGGTAGCGTGTTCGGCCTCAGACCGCCAGGGCGCAAATTTCGAATCCTGCGTCTAGAGGACAGTGTCATCTCAATCATCTCACCATCCTCAGGATGTTCTCCTGGTCCAGTTTAGCCTATATATGCACAATGCTAGCCTAAAGCTCGATTCATTTCATTGTTGTTTACCTTTGTAAACCAGAATAGTGTAGGCTTATGGGGAGTCAGGTGGCTCAATTTCATTTAACGTCTCGTGTTTGCTGGATATAGGTGTTGTTTTAATGACAGAATCGCATCAGTCATTATGGTGAACCTTCGTGACCGAGAGGTAGCTTGCTCGGTCGCAGATCGCTACGGCTCATAGTTCAAATCCTGCACCTGGAGGGAAGTGTAAACGGATTATGATCTAATCTTCCACAGCATGGCGTGTATGTGACATCTATCAACTAGTAGCACTATTCATTCATTCATTCATTCATTCATTCATTCATTCATTCATTCATTCATTCATTCATTCATTCATTCATTCATTCATTCATTCATTCATTCATTATTCATTCATTCATTCATTCAATCAATCATTCATTCATTCATTCATTCATTCATTCATTCATTCATTTATTCACTTATTCATTTATTCATTCATTATTTCATCCATTGATTCATTTATTTTTTTCAATCAATTAATTAAAGTCCCATTGTATCCGTGTCTCGGGTCTTCGCATTTCAATAATGTGAATGTTGTTAAAATAATAGATTTATTAGATTCAATAGACGAGATAGATTACAGCATTTTTTAACTATCAGGTTATGGGGGTTGCATACATAGAAACCGAAAAGAAAAGTTAAACAATCAATACTGATGATGCCAGTTAACCTAGTAAATCAGGAAATACTGTCAAGTTAAGGATTGAACACAATCTTTGTGTGTAAATTCATTAATCATATATATCTATTAGATATGAAATCAACGATATCGAATTAATATAGCATGATATTTTCAATCAAGAAATGCAGGACAGTGCCCATGGGTGTCAGGAGTCCGGGACGGATGGTGTCTGTTTGTCCCTTTTAATTCCGTTTTTATTCCATCTGCGGAAAATCTCTGTGGTTCCGGAATCAAATATTTATGGGTTTTTCGTGTACTGGGGATAACTAATGAGGGGGGTGTTAGACCGACAGAAAAAAACACACGGGGCACTTCAGAATGGGTCAGCCAGGTTAATCTGATTAGAACCCCGTCCGGGAATGACGAAGAAGCATTTGTATCGATCTGCCGGGCTTCCAACGCGAGGTGCTCGCCTCGTGTTGGTTTAATGCCGGGCCGCTGTCTGCGACATCGGCCCGGCATTAAACCAACACGGGATCACTACAATATCTATCTTGTGTTTGCCGGATGTGCCAGTTTCTGCAGATCGATCTCTTCTGTTCACACCCGCGCTCTGCTTCTTAATTCATACAACCTGTTCAGTAACTCAGAGGTCCTCCGCGATGGGTCATGCGGCTCGACAGAGGAATCGCCGCAACTTGGATATACGTAATCGTGATAATCCGTCGTACGTTTGTCATCGTGATGTATCTAAAATTTAAAAAAAATCTGCAACCACCCTTTTGTCTGAGAACGTATACATATACAGTGCTGTCCATTATAACTGTACAAACAGTGC